>LBNU01036050.1:175121-189561 GCA_014162995.1 Artemisia annua | reverse complement strand
TTATATGATATACCTATCTCAAGATCATGCCAAGGGTGGGAAGCAGCTGATCTTCTCTTCATGGATGAAAGAATTCTTTCGTTAAGAGGAGCATGAGAAGGATGGTAAGAGTCAGCAGTTTTGTTTGGCGTCTCAATTGTTGGAGTCATTGTTGCAATCTGCAAATGAATTCATATGCTCAGCAAAAAACACTTGTAATATTGATATCTTCTAAATGTTATATCTACATTCACACCGAACTAGTAAATCTAAAACATAACAATGGTAGACATGCAAGCTAATTGTTATTACCGAGGAAAAAATAAACAGACAAGTCAACAAATAAGTCACTCAAAGAGGTGTACAAAGCATCATTGTTGCTTAAAAAGGAAAAACCGAACAAGGGACTTACTCATAATATAAATCACAGTGTAGATATGTGATTAAGTTCAGAAACAATCAAACAATATAAAAAACTGAAAATGAAGACTAATAATTACGGAGTATATTAGCATGTTGTTGACAGTGAAGTTTAATAAAAGGACAAAATGTTTCTCAATCACATTGAAGGTCAGAAAACCAAACAAGTAGTTAACAAAGAATAGAAAACATTACTACAAGCTGTACATTATCCAAATGTCACATAGAAAAAATACCAGAAAAAAGTGAAAATGACGACAAATGTCGCACAAATATGCTCATGTGGTGCAATAAATGATCATGTAGATCAAGTTGTGCAGGCATCACATGTAACGACTACACAAACTACAAATAGCATATACACAAATCATTTCACCATCACAATGAGTCAATGACAGTGACATGATATTTCCAAAAATGTTTTACATATAAGATCCATAATACTAGTTTCATAAAATTGAGTTTCAGACATTCATGAGTCAAATGAGCAGAATCACATATTTTGAACCAAAATCATTTTGTAAACCAGCGAAAACACCGAAAGCAAGCCAGATCTCATGAAACCAAAGTCAAAATCCAGAACACAAAACCTAAATACGAAGCTAAAAAACTTCGGACATCAAACACAAACACAAACAGCATATTAAGCATACACCTCTGAATATTCTCCTAAGTATGCCCTAAAAACAACTTCAAAGCTATATTTTACCACATGAAAGTGACGGTTATGTTGCATTTTACCACATTCAAAGCTATATTTTTCTTCATAAAAAATTCACACGTCATATAAAACCTCACCAAAACAACTAAATATAACATCGTAAAAAAACCCGATAGCATTTACGTAATAGTGCAAAACCTCACACACACACAAGCGCACGCGCAAAACCATTTTCACCAAATAGTGCAACAAAATCTCATCACAGCCTCCAAACAACAATTCACACCGTCTAACACAAATTAATATCTCTAAAATCTCAACGGCGCTAAAAACGCACAAAAATACACACACACACACACACACATTACACCTCCAAAAACACTAACATTTCACATCATAACTCCAACAAATTCCATCACAACCTCCAAAACCACAATTCAAAACCTCACAACACGAATTCCAAACATCTCTATAAACACCTAAACAGCATCACATCATCTTCAACAAACCTCAAAAATAGCAACATTTTGCATAAAAACTCCAACAACGCAAACCGTATATCATCTCTCTCTCAGACACACTCCAAAAACAACAATTTGAAACCTTAAAACACGAATTAGAATCTCTAAAAACTCAACAGCACTATAATCGCGCACATTAAACCTCCAAAAACACTAACATTTCACATCATAACTCCGTCAAAACCTCCTAAACAACAATTCAAAACCTCGCTATTTTTCGAGCCATTCGGTACGTTTTCGGCCTAAACCGAGTCAACTCGTGACTCGTAACAACTCAAACAATACAACACTAATTACTATACCTAAATTAAAAACCACAATATAATACAAAAATTAAAAATATATCATCACATACCTGATGAATTGAATAATAAGTGAAGATGTATAAAAGCTGATAGATGATGATGAATAAACTCACAAACAGATCTACCTATTTATAATAATAAACCAAAAAAAATCACAATCAGTTAGCGTAACTAACAAGCTATAACAATATTCACACACACACACACAAACACGCAATACGTGTGTCAGTATGTAAATCATTTCTAGAGAGAGAAACAATATACTACCTTTTTCTTTTCTAGAGAGAGAAAGTGTTAAAAGCTGTTGTTGTTGTTGTGTTAATTGTTGTTGCTTCTGTGCTTATTGTTCCCGCTACCTTTGCACAATTTAAAGCAAAGGAACTGAAATGACAACGCGTTGGTGAATGTACAAGTGGTGATGCGTGGTGTATTAGTCAAAAAAAGTGGTTTTGTCGTTTTGTTTTAGAGATTAGTGTACAGGTTGTGATGGGTGATGTACAAGTGGGGGAAGGGGATGGGGTGTGGAGGGAGTGGTTTTGGGTGTGGAGTAAAGGGGAATTATGCCAAATGGAATAATGGAATTTGAGGGAGATACTTTTTTTTGGAAAGGGAATTGGATACGTGTGACACGCTGGCAAGTACTGGATTAATGGAATTGGTCTTTTAATTAGGAGGTGATTAGTTTAATTTTTTTTCTTATGTGGATTTGCATGATGACGTGTTAAACAGTAAGCTCATAATCATTTACTCGATCCTTTTTAACAGTATGATCCATTGAGTACTCGTGCATAGCAACAAAATTTTATAGCGACATATAGTTTTAGTGATAAAAAATAGTTCATGGATTATAAACAAAAAATAATACTCCCTCCGTCCCATATTAAGTGTCCATAACACAAAAGCACAAAGTTTTAGGAGTATTAATTATTATAATTGATTGTTAAGCAAATGACAATTGTACCCTCAATTAATATAAAACACAAAGTTTTAGGTGTAATAGTTAATATAAAAGACAAAGGACAAAATTGGAAATTGAGTTATCAAGATTCCATCATTTATTGTAGTGGACACTTAATATGGGACAATCAAAGATACCATTGTGGACACTTAATATGGGACGGATGGAGTAGAAGTTTAAGGATTTGGGGATTAAACATGATATTTTGAAACCCGGTTCGCCGCAGGTGGTTCAACCAGTTGAACCATTCTGGTCGAAACATATGTTTCAACATTTCATCAATATTAATAGTTTCAACATTTCCTTTATTGTAATATTTTAAGTTTTTTCTTACCCAATATAAAATTTTCAACATTTCACATATTTACTTTTTCACTTATTCACATTAACCATTTAACTTTTATATGTATTATAGATTTTTTTTTTAGATGTCTCAAAAAATTATCTACTTTCATTTTAAGTAATAAAAAGAGAATTTAGTTAAAGAATATTTCATTTGAGTGGTTGAAAATTATACTAATTTCACTTTTATTAAATTATAATAATTTTGAGACGAATGGAATAAGAGATATGTTATACTCACATACATTTTATAAAAAAAATTCACAAAATTGAGTTGCCTATGTGACTGAGTTAATAAAAAAGAATATAAAGAAATTAGAGTAAAAAAAAAATAGAGTAAAAAATAGACATATGCCATGAAAAAAAATTACAAAAGTTCCACACAATTACGTGATCAAGTAAAAGCGATGCATCTTTTACGAGTTACAAGAGGTCCAGATATGCAAGCTTCGTAGATTATGTGTTATAATGACAGTGAATCTCACCCGCATCCCTGTCGAAGTCATATTTGATGTCAAGGGGCGGTGTCATTGTAATAACGTTGTTTTTCGTTGTGTGCAAGGGCGGTACCACAATGGGGGTAGTGTGGGCAGCTGCCCCCACAAAGTTCACTCGAGTAATGTCGATTGATTAGGGAATTTTATTTTGCCCCCATAAATAGGTACATAAACTGTAAAAGTTAATCTAATAGTTGCATCACAGTCAAGTAGTTAAGGACATTTACACTTTCATTGAGATATAATATTCGATTCTTGTGCTACTCTATAATTTTTTGTGAATTTTTGTTATCCAGCCTTTTTATTTTTCATTAACAACTTGTGTTAATATCGATCATAAAAAGTAAGTATGTGCTANTTTTTTTTTTTTTGGATAACCATGGTTTCCGACCTTTTGGCCGACTAATCCACGGGGTTTGAACTCACCGCCACACAGACTCAATTCTTGGTTTTGGTTCTCGCATGCAAACAAATACCGAAAAAATCACTTTCATTAAAAGTACATTCGATTTCATTATAGCAACAAAGGTCGGGTTACTCACATGACCCGACTGGCACCTACTTTTAACTTTTGCCCCCTCTTAAAAGTTTTTCTGATACCGCCCCTGGTTGTGTGTCTGGGTGTCCATAGGTGTATTTTAATACATCAAGTTTTCAAGATATCGCGCTAACGTGAAATATGTGACACGATACCCGGTTCTAGTGGCTTGTTTCACAACTCTATACATTTCATTTCATATATTTGCTATTTTGTTTTATATCGTCCAACTAAACGGATCAATATTTTGAGTTGAGTTGAAAACATATATATTTGGAGAAATGTATCTTAGATATTTTCTAGTGCTATAACCTTATTGATCATCAGTATTCAGTATACATCAATAATAATGTTTTCTAATATTATTATGTTCCAACAGACACTATAAATTATTTTCATAAAAATTAAATATTACGGTGGAAGACGGTGACGGGAGGCCTAAGGGACGTGCAGTGCAGTTGTCACAACTTAAAGGAACGGTCTTTTATATATTATTTATATATAAATAAATATATTAGTTAAAATATTAATGTAATTATTTAATAGTTTGTTCACATAGTAGGTCCGAATCAAATATATTTTAGATTTGAAGCAATTAAAAATTGAAGATCTTTGTTGTGTATTCACGTTGATTCATTCACGACGTTGAGTATTTCTTACCTATGACAAATCAAGGTACCATGATTTGCGTTGACGTGAAATAGCCGTTTAAGTTATGGATGCATGGTCGACTTTATGTATAAAAATTAAGAAAGATAAATTATTTCAGTTAATTTAAGTTATAAGAATATTTAAACTTTATATAATTCACAGCGAGTCCTTAAATCATTTGTACATGGTTAATCGAGGTATTTCAGTGACTGTTTCTGATCATTTTCCATACCACTTCAAAGGTGTGTACTTGAGGTTTGAATCCGAAACTTTTTGTAAGATTGTCCGTCCAACCACTAAGCCAGTTTGACTACGATTTAATTGAATTTATAATTAAAATGACCAAAAAAATAAAAAGTTAGCAACTTTTGTTTTCAATTTCTTGTTTATTTCTCAACTAACGAATAGCATATTAGGCCAAACAATATTGTAGACAGAATATAACTTTAGATTGGTATCTTTTATAGTTTTATGCCTTGGAACATATTGCTTAAAAGAGCATCATTGTATTATTATTAAACCAAAGTATCACCGACAAACACTCTACATATTTGGAAAATTGATTTTGTCAACCACATGGAATGGCCTAATTTCAAGAATATGCGTTTGTACCATTATAGAAAAGAGGACCATGACTTGTCACCCTTTAGCTTCTAACTTCTAGAGGGAGACACTTGAGCCATACCCCATGTCTAAAACCTTGCCAATAAAGCATTGTTTGTAATTGTATTTGGTTTATGATTGTTTGTGAAGAAATATATTGGTCCAATCTAAATGCACGAGAACTCCTAAAATTTGTAAAATTTATAAAATATGTAAAAAAGTTCAAACTTACAATATGTGAGAACAACAAAATAACAATTGCCTTATTATAAAATGTTGATAACTGACAATGTTGATTGGCTCACACGTTCTGTTTCAAAAATAACATGTGATGTACAATGTTAAGATAAACTCAAGGGTGCGTGAAGGAGGCTCGTCCACTTTATAAAACGCGGCCATCTTCCTTACAAAATGTTATGTCGAAGCTAGCTGAACTATGTAATAAAGATTTGTCTCCAAAACTATTGCTGGCGAGTCTTAACTTGAAACATGAATAGACAAACTCAAACTCCACTACTATGCTACACATTAGAAGTTTGTTTGATGCTTCTATTTTAATTTTGGCGTTTGTTTGATTAAATATGGGTTGTGGAAGTTGGATTGTCGTTGGTATATTCAAATAAGCTCAACCTATTTTTTTTATTCATTTTGAATAGTCCAAAGCTTGGTACAATTGCACAAATTATTATTGACTTTGGGCTATTTTGCTTTAACAACCCATCTCCATGATTTAACTCACAAACGAGGAGCAATTCGTAGAAATAACCTTTAATCTTTGTGTACAGGTTTTGAAGTCAAATTTGATTAGGGATTCAAAAATGATACATAATACAATTGTACATCGTAAATTTTATGTAAGTCAATGTTGATTTGTAGTATTGAATTGGACACTTATTATTGATTTCTTCTTAGTTGGACTTGAGCATTAATTTGGAAAGTGCTAATTCAAAGATGGTACAATTCAATTTAATATATACCTTTCCATAATTAAATTCGTTGGATTAATTTGAATATAAGAAAACACGCTAGTGTTGTGAGCCAACCATTGAGCCACAAAATCAAACTAAACCAAATATATGGTGACCAAGTCATATGATGTTTTTTTTCCTCATGTCGCTTTTATTTTTATTGTTGCACCTTAAATACATATACATATGGCGAAGAAGTAGACGTAGATTATCATGAAGGAAAAACATGGGCGGAGCCAGAAATTTTTGGTCGAGGGAGCACACTTTAATAAATTTTAGAAACTACATTATAAATTAGTACTTCGAATGAGAATAAATTCAAAATGAGAAGAATGAGAAAATAACTATAATAACTATAACCGCGTATTTGAGATGCATCGACTTGAATTAGATGCATCTCTATTCATTTAGATGCATCACAATTAGTTTCAAAAGTGATTTTGAAATGAAAATGATACAAAGTAGTACTAGCAACAAATTTGACCCGCAGAGGACGAAAAATACATATGATTCGTCTAACTTGATGAAGTGCATCTAATATATGTTTATGCATCTCGTTTTTAGCTAGAAAATATATTATGATGCATCTAAAAGATTAGGGATGCATCTAATTCAAGTTGATGCATCTCTAATGTGTAGTTATAGTTATTTCCCATCATTCTTATTTTAAGGATTATTCTCATTTGATCCTTAATCTTAGTACTTAAGGGGGCAAATTACAAAAAAAAGCCAAATATTTTCAAAAATTTACATTACAATTTTTTTTTTGCTAGGAGTAGAGATGCACAAAAAAGACCTGTTCATGAACCGAACTGGGAAAAAAACCGAAAACGGTTTTTCGAAAAAACCGGTTTGAAAAACCGGTTTAGGCAAAACCGAACCGCCGGTTTAGAAACAGGTTTGAATTATTTGTTGTCAACCGGTTTGAGAACCGGAAACGGTTTAAACCGAACCGGTTCTTGGTTTAAACCGGACATTTTCTCTCTAAAATCGGTTTCAAACCTAACCGATTTTACGCAAAACCAGTTTTTTACTTTCACTGCGCCTTGTGTCCCCCACCCCACCCAACCATGAGGAGAAAGGTGGGATTCTTGTATACAGTAATACAATGTTGTATCTCGTTTGTTTTTACTACACTGTTGTATCACATTAGCCCATTCTTGCAACAAAAAAAAAAAAAAAAAAAAAAAAAAAAAAAAAAGCTTTAAAATCATTAGCCCATTGCGTATACATCAGACTTGATCCATAAGTATCTAGATTAAGGAAACTATGTTTTCATACGGGGATAATATATAAGGAGATCATTTACGTAGTGTTTGGTACGTTGTAATCAAAAGGGGAATGGAAAGGATGATTACGTTGGAATGATAAAATGTTGTTTGCTTATATATATGGAATGCAATGGTTCATTACAAGGAATGACCTATTACAGTAAAATCATTCCCTAGGCCCCCTTTGCTTTTTTATCATTACATCCGTAATGAAATCAAAATTACATAAAACCCCATCAATAACTAACCATATTAAATAAACTTTCTAACATTAATGGGGGCATTTTAGTCTTTCTATAATGATTCCATTACATCTTATCAAACAAACCAAACATGATTAATAATTGTAATGAATAATTACATTACACTATTTATTCCATTACGTCATTTATTCCATTCATTTGACATTTTATTACGTCCTACCAAACGTACCCTTAATTTTTAAGGTTTTCACATACGGGTTAGCCATTTGTTAAACTAACTTATAGGCCACTTAACTGTATGTTTGTTTCCGTTTACACCAATTTCGGTCAAATTTAATTTAATTCAGATAACTATCAAAATGGCAAGAATAAACTAACAATAACATATTATATTTATAAAACTGAAAACTAATCAAAATTTACTTGTATCCTTACTTTCAGTGATTTATAGTTGCACACTTGCACTTAAAATAAGGTATAATTGGTAACTCATGTCAAGCTTATCATTCGTATTGCCTTGATATGTTAAAGGTTGGTTCAATATTTAAGTTGTATAGGTTTCGGGCATAGATTTGGTTGGATTGATGCAAACGTAAACAAAAACACAGTTAGATGACTTATAAGTTTATTTTAATAACTAAGCGACTTATATATAAGAAGTTGAATACTTTGATGACCTCCACATACAATATCCTTTTAGAATTCTATAAACTTTTTAAGATTTTAAAACTGTTTTATCAGAATTCTATAAACTTTTTAAGATTTTAAAACTGTTTTATCGCTTATTACATCAAACCAAATGTAGGATTAAAAAAACATCATATAGGTAGGCAATATGTTTAGTCGTCATGATAGTGCTTTTGTAACGTTGTATACCTCTATTATTGTAAGTTTCACGGCTGTCAAGATCGTGAGTAAGATCGTAAGATCGTACGATCCTACGTTAAAGTTTTTCTTAGTCTATCTTATGAATTCGTGTTTAATATTCAATATATATGTATAAGTGTATAACGTTATGATCCATCAACGCCTATTAGCAAGACAAGACTCTTTGGTGGGATCTTACGATCTCGATCCGATCTTATGATCCCGATCTTGCAAAGACAAAAACGATCTTAGCTAGGATCTCGATCTTAACAGTCTTGGTAAGTTTGAATAAACATCATTTAACTGACATTGCTTTAAATATCCTGTCAATATTATGAATTTAGAAAAACCGAACACACAACTTTTTTATTTTTATTATTATTATTATTATTATTATTATTATTATTATTATTATTATTATTATTATTATTATTATTATTATTATTATTATTATTATTTGAACATCTAACACACCATTGAGTATGTTTACTTCAACACCTTATCACGTTAGCAACACAGTCTTAGGTACTTTAACCAAGATCGAGAGATTCGGGCTCGAATTTCTTGTTATGAACAACATTGATCTCTTCTGGAATATGATATTGCTTTGAGTTATATGATACTAAGGCTGCCCACAGTAAGGGTCACGACCGAATCGGTCGACCCAAAAGAACTCGGTCGTCATTACTGTGGTAAGTCGGTCGCGACCGAATAGGAAACCATTTTGCAGCGAAATAGGTCGTGGTCTTGACCGAGTGGGAAATCTATTTCCTTTGCCTTTTTGATCCATATTACTTTGAAATAAATGTGTTTCTATATTTTTGGAACTTGGTCGCCCTTACTGGGGCACTGAATCTCCTGCAGGTCGCTGGAGAGAGAAAGCTGACGTGGTAGGAAAAAATGGGAGGATTGACCCCCCTTACTGTGGGCAGCCTAACAATTATAGTTCTTCAAAGAGTTTATCATACATATATCTTTCATTGAACAATAATGTTGCTTGTAGAAGATCAACTAAAAGTCTAAAAATCGTATAGTACTCATGCCAAATTCTACCTTGTAGTTTAAGTTTCATCTTTCGTGCCTCACGCTCATCTCAATTTCTACTTCCCTTTTACTGTTTATTGTAGATATGCAAAGTTGGCACTCAATTTTTTTTTTCTTCATATTAGTAGAAACGTGGAGAGAAGTACAAGTCATCTTCACTTTTATCTAATGACTAATAATGGAAGATCTACGCATCATGCAATATGATTAGGGATGGCAAAAAAATCCGTACCCGATGGAGACCCGATCCCCAAACCCGATTTGACTGGGGAATCCCCGAGTTGACCGGGGATGGGGACGGGGATGGGGAATCCCCTGAAATTTTAAACCGGGGATGGGGCGGGGATGGGGATAACATAAATCCCCGAACCCGGCCCCGAACCCCGATCTTTCTAGTGTATAATTATTTAAAATTTATATAGTTTATCCATACTCGGTTAACTTGTATATGTACATGTACATGTGTTTATGAGTATCGACATGTATGTTAATATGCATATGTGATATTTATTAGAACAAACACATTTAGAATTTGAAGTAGAAGTACCAATTACATATTACTTAATTATTTTTTCCCATACATATTGTTTTTATATTATGTGGTATTATAATGTTTACGATGCTTTAGAGTTGAATTAAAATTGTAATTAATCTAACTATGTGCGATGCGCGTTTGTTGAAGTACTTTATGAGACAAAAATCTTTATATTTTCGACGAGTTGGTGGGTTTTTTATGTTAATTCATAAGGGTGGAGAATCCCCGAATCCCCATGGGGATCCCCGATATCCATTGGGGACGGGGATGGGGATGTAAATCAATTCCCCGATGGGGACGGGGACGGGGATGGGGAGTGTGAGTGGAAAACGGGGATGGGGATGGTAAGTACAATCCCCGACATTCCCCGCCCCGTTGCCATCCCTAAATATGATCAAGTTTAATAGAGATAATGATCTATGCAATACATGCAAAGTCCATTTATGTTGTGGGCTACTGGACACATTAACAATATTCATAATTAACGGATTAACCGGCCCATAAAGTCTTGTTGTTCACTAATTTCGTATCACAAAGTGGTCATGTTGACATGAATATTTGAGAACTTTTGATATCTTATAGTATCAACTTTCATACGGATATTTTTTGGCTTCTTACTTGAAATCTTATATCTGCTATCATATACAGCATGTATTAACTCCGATCTTGAAAAAATATCATCAAACTTCAATCTAAACATAACACATTTCCATCTACACTACCAATAAATATGTGATGCATCATTATGTTCTATGCGTCCAGTAAAAACGTTACATAATACTTTTCCTTTTTCTTACACCGCCACTTTAGAAACGACAACAATAAATAAAAAATAAATACTATAAATAGCTACTCGCCAACACTGTTTTATGTAAGTACCATGCTAGTATAATATATCAAGAATTTATATACTTGCTCGTGTGATACTTTTTCGTCTATGATTATACGATAAGTCCGTATCATTAAGAATACTTATCATTTAAGTCCTTAATCGATAAGATCTTGTAACCTAATTGTTAAAATCTCTGGAACTGAATCAAATCACACTTTTAGTTGCTGTAGTTTCTAATCGAACAACATCTATCGGTTCTGTTAAACATTTTATCAGTAGTATGTTATTAAGTCAAAATGATTCTATGGTGTAGTGGTTAGCACTCTGGACTTTGAATCCAGCGACCTGGGTTCGACTCCCGGTAGGACCTTGTTGTCTAAATACTTCCTGTATCTTACATTTTTACTAAAAAAAAAGGGATCATGTATGGGAGGCCACAAAAATATTAAACTTTTATCATTTACTACCCATCTATCAAAACTAATTTATAGGCCACCCATTTATGGGTATGCTTGGCGACAAGTAGCAGTAAGCAGTAGCTGTTTGTTTAAAAAACGCGTTTGATAACACAGCAGTAGTTGTAACTGTAAAGTGTAAAATTACGAAAAAGAACATATACCCATTAAAACAAAAATTTGATTAACAAATAATAAAGTTATTATTTATAAGGTACTCATTACTTTTACATGCTTGATATTACACAAACATTATACGCTAGCTTTTATCTACGATGTGCGTTCCATATTGTGATTTATGATATATTGTCCTTGGATATGGAACCAACCCATAAATTACATTAACATGTACTCCTGTCTATAACCATTTATTAAAAAGTTCGACTAATTGTTGTATATTATTGTTTTAAAAGGTAGTATGTACTGTTATCTATAAGTCTATATCCATTGATATTTGTACGTGGTTATATTTCAGGGGAAAGATGTAAATTTCTTAACAAATGTTGGGAGCAGTAAGTGGAACGCTTCTTCATGAAGCATTACAATTTGGAGCGGTTGGGTGTGTTTCAAACGTTTTTGGAGGAGTTGCCAAACAAGCTTTTCATTTAAATGTTTACCGCTTACCGCTTGTCGCTCCTAAACGCTTCCTTAACGCTTGTTGCCAAACATGACCTATGTGTTTGCTTTCGTTTATATCAATTACGGATAAATTTTTCCCGAAAATCTTTGAAACAATGAGAATAAAACTAAATGTAACATTTAAAACAACACAAATAACAAAAATATGAGTTTTACTCATTATCTAAGTGCAACTTTATTTGGTGAAAAATGATTTTTGATAAATTAACTAATGTTTTACATTTGAATTTCTAATTTTATTGTTTTAGTATGTCAAACTTAGCTTTCTCATTCAAATAATTTTGACAATAAATTGAACGAGATCAGTATAAATGAAAACAAACACATATTTGAATGGCCCAAAAGTTAGTTTAAATAAATGGGTGGCCTAAAGAAAAACTTTTAATAGTTAGGCGGCGTTCGCATACATAATCACGGAAAAAAAGTTAAAACTAAAAGTTTTTGAGTTTTCAATTGCTTCGTAATTTTTTCGAGATATGTTAAGAATTACATATATGAATGTGATAGTTAGTTATGTAATAGAAAGTGTAATAAGTATATTTTCATCCAATTATTAAAAATATTATTACTTAAAGTTGATGTAGACAAACTCTTTCCCAATGTTTTAAAAACCGGTTTTTCTATCGACCCGGTTTAGTCGCCGGTTCACCTGGTCACCGGTTCAACCGGTTGAACCGCCGGGTCGAACCGGTTCTATAAATACCCGGCTCTATTAATATATAGATAGTATGACTATTTTATTTTCACTTGTTGAAATAGAACAAATTAATTGTTTTTAAACAAATTAGTATTACTAATATAATATATATTAGTAAGTAATTTTACTGTGAATAAATAACGACAATTAACTTGTTTTATCACTTGTTGCAAATATGAAACTTTATTTTTCACTTGTCTGAAATAGAAACCAGAAATAACTTGCCCTTTTCCTCAGATGTGAAAAAAAAGAATTTACTTATTTTAAACAATTTCCCTTTGTGAAAAATTTTTTCTAGACTACTATCTGAGCACTTAGATCGTGAGGTATATCATAAATGATTTTATTTGTTATTCTATAGTGATTCTTTCTATTTGAAAATGTTAACAAAATGAATTAGTATATTTTCACTTCTTGTGCAAAAAACAAAAGCCAAAAACAATGTCTTTAAAACAAATTCTATGGGTATATTAGAAAAATTTACTTGTAACAAAAAGAAAAAAAAAAAAAAATCTAACTGGTACAAAAAAACAGGAAATTAAAACATTCAAAAAGCGCAAAGCACTTTTCAATTTTAAATAAGATTTCATGAATTATATATTTTCTTTATGTTAAATGCAAAGATTTCTAATATTTTTCCCATTTAAACATATATTTTTCACTTGCTGTTAATAAAAAAATCCTATAGATATATATACGAATATTTTATTCACTTGGGAGTTGAAAAAAAAATTAAACTGGAATATATTACTTTCACTTTTAACAACAAATTAAATATAAATGCATATATGAATAATATTTCACTTGTATGATATTATAATAAATATAAATTATTTGTATAATTGTTTCTAAAGATGAGTATATCATCTCTGAGCAATATAAAATTTATATCAAATACAAATCATGTGTTGCTCATGCACAATATGTACAAATGTGAGGAGATCTTTGCAACAAATAGTTATCTGATTTAGGGGGGATGTGAAAGGTTGGGGTTGGTTTGAGTTAATGAGGGTTTTGGCAGACTTACATAATAATGAGTTATTGTTTATTGGAGCGACTTACTGTTTATGTGAGGAGGGTTTTAAATAATCACTAGAAACACAAATTAAAGATCATAAATATCAGCAACTTCGAATCTAAAAATGGAAAAACTCCTATTCCTGTTATCTGTGAAAGTATTTGGTGGAGTCTAGGTGCTGTAGCTGCTAAGGATATGATGTAGTAAGGTTTTAGATCAAAGAAGAATTATTTTCATCTGTAGAACATAAAAACAAATCAAAGTGAACTTATTTTATCACATGGTGAAAAAAATAAAAAAATTGCTATCTATTATAGTAATACATTTAAAATCTTTTCAAACGGAGAACCATTTTAAACTGCTCACTAATGAGCGGGATGTAAAAAAAATTAAGGAGTATCAAACACAAAGCCAAACATTCTTTTCTTTCTATTTA
>LBNU01036050.1:160988-175112 GCA_014162995.1 Artemisia annua | reverse complement strand
AAAATGATTAAATGTGAGGAGCAAAATATTCAAAACCAAATAGCCAACGGCTCATAATAAAGCTTTTAAAAGATCTACCACCAATACTAAGGCCCTGTCATCTTTGTTCCATCTTCTTTCATCAAAAGACTCATACACAAGGTCAAGCTAATTCCATTCATTCCTTTAATTTAACCCAACAATCAAGTCATTCAACTACAAACACAATATACTGGACACACGGCATTAAACATAAACTTCTAAGGCACTTCAAACCGCGTTTTGCCCTTGCCACCAATCTGTACAACCAACGCCACCCATCTCCAACCTCCCCTAACACAATTGATATTTGATTAATACCTTTTTGACCCTTTAAAATAACGCGTAGAGAATCTTACTAATTTATTATCTTTTCTATGGACAGTGCTAAGGACGCTTGGAAAGAATCTAAGTGTCAGTGATAAATTAGATGATCTATTTGATATGTTAATATCGCGGATTTAGATTTCTATGTATTTCTTTATTGATGAAAATTAATTAAACAGAAGCATATCAAGTGTTAATCAATAAAATCTAACGGTTGAGAAATCAATTACGTAGATGATGGTTTCTTGTAATATATTGTGACCCAAGGAAAAGTGATCATGGTTAATAAGGTATTAGAATGTTCAAACTCAAATTATAGAAGATGATTGGAAATATTGGTCGGAAAATTATAAGATGACAGGAAAAATTATTACCATAAAAACCCCAAAAAATAGATAAACTGTTCATTGTTTGTGGCTGGTGGTGGTTGATGTGGGTGGAAAGTGTTGATTTTATCCTTTTAAGACCAATAAATAATTAATTCATATAGATAAATCTTTTTTGTTGGAAGTGTTGATTGTTATCTTGAGTTTGAAAAAAAAAAGTATTTTGACTGATCTGTGGTCAGTGTGTGCAGGTAGTTTATGAGATCGTAGGGGTAAGAGATTGGTGGATGGCTCGAGGGTGGTGGTGTTGGTGAATGTGTAGGATCTTGGGCTAAGAGGAGTATGTGTTGGTCAACAGGTGATGCTCTTGGATGTATTCTGTGATGTAGGGTAGGAAACCGAATCAAAATCGACTTCGCGGTACTCAGATATGAAATTAAAAGAAGGTCAGGGGAAGAAAGAACACTAGGGTATATTAGTCATTTCACATGCCATTTCTTTTTTTATTATGTACCACTCTTACCTACAATGACATAGTCAGTAACATATATACATTAACTATAATATCTCTCGGGTGCATCCAATTATCTTTTGCTAAAAATAAAACAGTTAAAAACTTCCGATTGGCAACAACTGTTTGTAGTCATTTCGTGGTGGCTTTGTTTGTTGCCGAAAACTGTAAACTTAGTGGCTGTTTGCAACGATTGAATTTCCTCTTCGTGGCTATCCCTCTTGCGTTTTGTAGTATAACCATTATAGGAGACCCAACCAATTTGCTACTTTTACCTCACTGAAAAAGAGATAGAAAAGTAGCACTTGAGCCAAAACAGCTATAAGCCCAAGTCAGTAATGACAACCTAACCTGTGACCAGACCACTCTAGTTGTACATCAAAGCTTTCTGCTCCGTTAAACCCAAACACATGACTCTAAGACACCTCGTATAAGGTCAACCTGAGTCACAACTAAAAATAGCAGTTATCCCACAAATTAAATTAAACACAACATAAACCTATACACCATCATCGACCCGCTGATGCGACCAAGCCCCAAGCAAAAAAAATTAGGGGGGGGGTTGACTGTGTCTTCTTATGTGTTGTCTCGTGAGGTGGGATGCACCTTGCATAGATAGACCAACCCTCTTAGAAAGTCGCCCAACCTTACTACCCAGTCCCTTAATAACCACATAATTTAAAAATAGTATCTCCATAACAATTGCCTTAAGCTTAAGTGGCACCTGGATCCTTCTGAGCCTTGGTTATACTACCTATATATATAGTATATATGATTATCTGGCTATATACTAGTATTTATATATATATTATATGATATATTATACTAGTTAATAATATATAAGGTACATCATGTCAATGCATAATGGCAGTTTTGAAAATATATGTAACTTAATTTGATAGAAAAAATTAAATGAGGGGCAAAATGGGAATTTAAGTCTTCCATGAAAAAAGGATATTCATTGCGTCAAATCAGTTGCAAAAAAATAAACACCTCCTTCTAAACTTCCCCATTACATATCAGTCTTCCTGTCTCTCTCTTTCTTTTCCAGAACCGCTTCCCACCACCATCGACTAAACCGCCGCCGCTGCCAATCTTTCTCGTACTCACATAACCGGTTCCATCCCACCACATAGATCGATTATTCTTGTGTGTCGGAAAAAAGAAAACATCAATATGCAACCCATTAATCCATGTGTCGATTCGTCAATGTCTGGTCTCTATAAAAGATACTCAAAAAAAGATGTCCGCCACAGATCTAAGGTTCGTTTGTCCATTAATAAAGCTGGAGTCCTTGCATTTCTATCACAGATCTAAGGTTCATTTGTCCTTCAAGGTTGAAAATCATTATTTATATTGGGTCTTTTACTGTTTTTAATTTTTAATTTTCAGTTTCAAAAATGTTTTGATTATATATATTTTGGTTCTTGAAAATAATTTCTACCATCAATTAATGATTATATTAAATAGATAATTTGTGTTCATTTAATGATCATACTAAATAGATAATTTGTGTGCAGGTATTGGACCGAAAAAGAAAAAATTAATTAATTATCAATTATTACTGTGTTGTGTTGGATTGCTTTAATATATTCTAGGATGATGGGTTGTGATCCACAAGTTCTTGTGTAAGTTGTTTTTTTTTTTTTTTTTTTTTTTTTTTGTCGTCGTCGTTAGGAAACATATTGAACTTCTACCCCTGAAAGTCAATTGGATTATTTCTAATTCAAACTTTAGAAAAGTCTTTTTATATGTTAACTTTGTTCATCATCTACACTATGTGCAATAAAATTATATAATAGAAACAATTCTTGCAAAAGGTGAATATATGTTTAGAGATTAGATGAATGGTACTGTATAGACATACCAAGGGGGTGTTTGTTTCGGCTTATTAAACCTAAGCCTATTTGGGCTTATTTTTTATAAGCTCCAATTTTATGGCTTATTTTGAGACTTGTCGGCTTTTATACGTTTATCATATCATAAAAAAAACTTATATAAGCCGACAAGTCTCAAATAAGCCACAAAATTAGAGCTTATAAAAAATAAACTCAAATGAGCTTACGTTTAATAAGCTTAGCCAAACATGCACTAAGAATGGCGGCTTTGTTCATCGTTATGTGAGACTTCCTTATAAAGTTGGAACTTTTGATTTAGTTCGGTATAAATTGTTTTCTATGCGAGTATGTTTTCTGTTTGTAAGTTAAAAAATGATTGCCTATAAACATGTATGCTTAAAACATGTATGTTTTAAAAATATATGCTTAAAACATGTATGTTTTAAAAATATATGCTTAAAACATGTATGTTCAAAACATACATGTATGTTCAAACCATATATGTTTTAATTAGTGGGATCTAACTAATGAAAACCATGTATGTTGGAGAACATGATTTTTTAAACATGTATGTTCAAAACATGTATGTTTTAAACATGTCTGATTAAAAAAAATGATCGCCTATAAACATGTATGCTTAAAACATGTATGTTTTAAAAATATGATTAAAAAGTTCATTTCCTATTAAGGTTTAATTGTTTTCTGGTATGTTTGTACCAGATTAATGAAGATGGTGATAGCAATGAAGATCTAGAAGTGGATGCACACATATATACATGATGATAAGATGCGGCGTTTGAAGAAATACGATTATTGAAAGCGTGCATATATGTTCGACTTCTAAAAATGTTGATAACAATGAGTTGCTCATATGTCCGTTTGCGTTAAATATTATTAGTGCATACATGTATAGATCGATTAGATTCAAGAATTTTTGTCTTTTTAGAATTTTGTATTTTAATTGTATTTCAATCGATATCGACTTTTGTGTTTAACATATATGTTCTTGGTTTGTTAGAAATTTACATTATCAAAAAAAATGCGTATGCACTTTACTATTGGAAATACATGTATCTTGTAAAAATTATTGCACGAACTAAAATAATAATAAAAAAATAATCCGTAAGAACAAAAATAAAAACAGTAAAAAAAAAAAAAAAAAAAAAAAAAAAAGACAAAAAAAAAAAAAAAAAAAAAAAAAAAAAAAAAAAAAAAAAAAAAAAAAAAAAAAAAAAAAAAAAAAAAAAAAAAAAAAAAACCGAAAATTAAGGGTTTTAAAAAACGGAATTTTATTTAAAAAATAAAAATAAAATAAAAAAGATGTCATTTACTATTATGCCCTTATGAATTAATTTAAAATCTTTAATATTTTAAAGAATCTCATTGGTCTAGAAGGGTTCTCGCAGTTCCCGCAGATAAGGTGGTTCTCGTAAGAAAGGGACCATACATATATATATATATATATATATATATATATATATATATATTTTCTATATTTAATAATTAGTATTGCATAATTTATCCGTTTTTATTCAAACATTCGATTAAATCGATGAAAAAGATTAAAACTATACCGATAAGTTTTGCTTTTTAAGTATATATCTATAATAATATAGCAAAATATTTCAACAAGTGGTTCTAAATTACAATGGCCTATAGTAAAACTATATTAATTGGTGAATCTAAGATCATGTATAACTATAATTTACTACGACTTTTACAAAATTTTAACAAACATTAGTAATCATCGCTTCAACTTTTTAACTAAACTTAGAAAAGTTAATGGAAAAAAAATCATTTTGCTAATTTTTTTGATAAAAAGTCATGACCCGGCCGGGTTTATCAAACCGGGTCAACCCGGGTCAACGAAAAACCGGCGGTTCAATCCGGTTCTCAAACAAGCAAAAACCCGGTCCTATCCGGTCCGGTCTCCCAACCGGTTCCCGGTTCAACCGGTTGAACCGGCCGGGTCAACCCGGGTTTTAAAACATTGCTCTTTCCACAATTTTCTTTTGTGGTAAAGTTAACGTAACGTAGATATTTCTTGTTACCAATTGTTCAAATTGGTATTAAAGCAAATGTTTGATTGATTATTTCAAAACTCGACTACTCAAAATATCACAAAACTCGACTAAAAGGTTTCATTTTTGCAAAACTCAACTAGTTACCTGTTTTACTATTTAAAACTCAACTAGTGAAGTTTGTGTTTATATGGTACTATTCAAAACTCGACTTGGATATCTTGTACTTGTGTAAAACTTGACTAGATTATTTAGGAACTATTCAAAACTCGATTGATGAAGAATGGTACAATTCAAAACTTGATTGTTGAAGATGTGCACTTTACAAAACTCGACTAAAGTGTGATTAGTTATATTTAGGGGTGTCATTCGGGCTGACCTGACCCAACCCGAGTCAATTCGGGTCGGGTCAATCGGGTCAACCCGAATTGACCCGAGTTCTAAATAAGGTTGGGTTCGGGTATGTTTTTTTAGCCTCAACCCGACCCGAACCCGACTAACCCGGCTAAACTGACACTTTACAATGTAAAAATACTCGGGTTGACCCCGAACCCGAATTGACCCGACCCGAGTTGACTCGAGTTCTAAACAGGGTCGGGGTCGGGTATGTTTTTTGGAGGCTTGACCCGAATTTACCCAACCCGAGTTGACCCGAACCCGGCCGGGTCAACCCGAATAACAACCCTAGTTATATTAATGTTTTACAATGCAAAAGTGCAAAACCGACTAAGATCAAAACTCGACTAGCGTGATTTGTATAATAACTTAAATTTCGTGTTTTATAAGTCAGTGTTTTGCGAATACAATTTCCATATGTTAAGCAAACCAAACACCATAATAACTTATGTAAACAAAAACATAATAGAAATTGATTGACACACTCTTATTTTGCACACTCAAATGTACAAACTGGTGAAACAACATATGATAAATGAGGAATGCTAGATCCACATAAGAATTCAACAAAAATAATCCACACGTTGATGTGTCAGGCAGTGATTGGTATATTTTGTTATACTTTCTCTCTCTTCTCTTTGATTAGACCAATTGCTGCATAACACATCAGCCTGTGGATTTGTTTTCTGGAATTCTTATGTGGGTCTAGCATTTCCCATAATAAATATACAACAACTAAATGCATAGTTAGAGTGTGCAAATAAGAAATTGAAGTGTGCAAATCATTAACCAAACATAATGGGGTATACTAAGTGATAAAATGCAAAATTCAGTAAACTTTTGTGTATGTCAATATAATCACTCAAGAGAAGTCTCAAGTTTAGCATCTGTTAAGTGTAAATAATTTTGATGTACTTTTCCCACCTTACTTCTGCATGACGGTGAACTCACATCTCATAAATTATTTGTAATAAATGCCAGAAAGAGTTATTAGAAATAGGACTGAGCATCACAGACCCAAAACCGACTGAGACCGAGAGGACCGAACAGACCGACCGAACCGAAGGACCAGCGATCCAGATTTTTTTCTTATTTCGGTCTCGGTCCGGTCCAGCGTATAAACCGACCATTTTGCCTTCTTAGACCGGACAGACCGAAGGACCGGACCGGAAACCAACCCAGACCGGACCGAACACATTCGGTCAGGTCCTCGGTCTAAGTTTTTGGGCTATTTCGGTTTCGGTCTTGACTGGTCCGGTCTGGTCCGGTCCGGTCCGGTCTTAGACCAATGGACCAATGCTCACCCCTTTAGAAATAAAATATTTACAAGAAAAAAATAACTTAAGAAAATAAATAAAAAGAAAAAGAAAAGCAGACTGACTCAACGGCCGACCAGTGCTGCGTGCCTGCTGACGTAAATCATACCCGAATTCCAATTCCCATTTGCCCTTCCTTTCTTTCATTTTTTTTTACAGATCTCTTTTTTCTCTGATCTCACCATCTGGTAAAATTTATAAATTTTCCTCTCTATTTTTTATAAAATTTCCCCCAATTTTTATACCACTAATTAAATCAAATTAAAATTTAACAGATTGATATGGCTGCTCCACCAGCTAGGGCACGTGCCGATTATGATTATCTCATTAAGCTTCTTTTGATCGGTGATAGTGGTATGTATTCCTTTGATTAATTCACTGTGTGTTTAGGTGTTTGTGTGTGTGTGTGTGATTGGTGAGATCTGTTAGTTTTGGTTTATGATTTGTGAAATTTATTGATGTGATGTTGTGATTAGGGACTAGTTATTGTGGAAATTGTACGTGTGAGGGTCGTTGTTTGCGATATGCGCGAATATGTAGCTTAGTGGTACCTAGGTAGCCTATTAACCGATAAGTTGTGGGATCAAGTGTCAATGTGGACAATAGGTGTATTAAAACCGGAGTATTAGGTTTACGGTAGGGTAGGGTCTGCGGGTGCCTTTGTTGTAAAAAGAGTTAAACTAAGAAGAAAAAACTACCAACGGGCCTTTGGTCTAGCGGTATGGAGGTTTTACCCTCCTAGCTAAGGTCTCAAGTTCGAGTCTTGTCTAGGGCGATAGGGGACTAGGGGTTTCCTCCCTCGTGCGTAAAGGGAAGGGTGCCATTGCCTTCTGGGCCGGACCCAACCTGGTTGTGTGGGCTCGCTACTCCTTCCGTAAAACTAAAAGAGAAGTGGATGGTAAGACATGACGCCAGCCTAGTCTAGTTTACATACTAAAAGGTCGGTCTCACGTAAAAATGTTCACCAGGCGTAATTAGGATTTTTTTCCCCTTCCGTAAAGGCATGCTTTTGAAGCTGAAGTAAGAGTTTCAGTAGTTAGTGTTGCACTTGTTTTCTATATCAATTTATGTGTGTGCAAAGTATTGGGAGAGGTGGCCACCACGCAGATAAGATCATTTGATTTTCGTTGTGTCAAGGTCATGTTCAGCAACTGCGGGTTATGAATTTGGATGGTGATTAAGGAATGTGTTTTTATAAGTCAAAATGTGGTTTCAATCAATGTTAGTCAGGACTGAACTCAGAGAACATCTTCCATACATCTGCTTACAGTTAAAAACGATAACTTTTAAAGAGAATGAACTAGGACGGGGATTTAATCCATGACATATATCTCCTGTAGCTTGTTTTTTATGAATGGCAGACAACGTTAATAGCATACAATTAAACTTGAACTGAGTTCATGCCTTTTAAACAAGATGTCATGGCTTTAGCTATATATGCGTGTTTGGTACGCTTCCGTAAAACAAATGATTGGAGAATGGGTGGTAAAGTGCAGGACAGATTGGCTCATAAGAACAGTTTAGCATTCATGGTTCATGATATCTCTTGGACAAAGTTATGAATACCTAAGATTATTTATCCAAATGTTTACTTACAAGCTCATCTTAGTGTAAAAGCTTTTCACCAAATTATTCAAATTGAAGTTTATTAAGCATATTGAACACTTTCAGCCGAGAATATAAAAATGGAAGTGTATATTGTCCTTTGTAATGGGAGGAATCAATTCTTCTTCCTTAGGCTGGCATTGAGGATCGGTTAACATGTTCTTTTGTTTACCCCTTTAGGTTGCATTATTCTGCTACAGTATCATTGCTTTGCTGATATTTTCTTATAAGTTCACGACCAATTTCTTATATTAATGTGGCTGAAGGCATTGTTTAGACTCTAGATGTATCATTTTATCACTTACATATTCATTATGCCGAGGTTGCATTGAAGCAATTGTCGGTTCAGAATTTGGATGGTGGTCATGGAATACTTCTATATGTTTAGATGCCAGTGATTTCAAGTGAAATTGGTCAGAGTAAAGCTAACTCACGGGACATCTTGCATATATTTTTTTTGGGTAAAGGGTTTTTCCCGTAGGCTGATATAGGGTATCCGGTCACACGTTCTTTGTTTACCCTTTAGCTTGCATTATTCTGCTTCAGTGTCATCGTTTTTCTTATATTTTTATATAATCAAGCACTAAGTTTTCTTGTTTTTTCTGTAGCTGAAGACATATTATCTAAACTGTATATGTATTATTCTATTACAGATATTTATGATCATATTTTCATGATTACTGCAGGTGTTGGTAAGAGTTGTCTTCTTTTGCGATTCTCAGATGGTTCCTTCACCACCAGCTTCATTACAACCATAGGGTTCGTACATTCACATTCTTTATTGGTTTCCTGCTTGCGAAAAAATAGTCTAAGTTGTCAATGAGGGATTACTGATAATTAACACTTGCTCTTCTGTTATATAGTATTGATTTTAAGATAAGGACCATTGAGCTTGATGGAAAACGCATCAAACTTCAAATCTGGGACACTGCTGGTCAGGAGCGATTCAGGACAATCACAACTGGTAAGTTTTTAAGATCTGAAATTTTGCTTTCCATGATTATACACTTTATATTGTGATTTTACACTTTTACATGTAAAAAATAAGCCTAGCAATAGGAAAATTTGATGATTAATAGGCCTGATATATACTATATAGATAAGCCAGTCGAACATCCCACTTTTTCTTTTTTTGAAAAGCAGTCGAATATCATACTATCTTTAGAACATCTTATGTACTGTATATGTTTACGAATTTGTTGATTACAGAGTACAGAATCTGGTTGAGGAATAAAACGAATAAAACTATGCATATTACACTCGTAATGGATTTACTTAAACTCATGATTTGTTTGTGCCAAGTCCAACTAGAACCTAGATATATATATTTTTCTATTATCATATGATCGTATGGTTACTAATTTTGGTATTACGCAGCATATTATCGTGGAGCCATGGGCATTCTGCTGGTGTATGATGTAACTGATGAATCATCCTTCAACAGTAAATTTTCTATATCTCTTATGTTTACTTTGTTGCTTTCAGAGTCCTTATTCATTCAGTGGCCAAAAGAAAATATTTTATTTGCTCTTAAGTATATTTATCCAATTATCTTCCTAACTGATCTTACTACTATGATTTATATGCTTAGATATCAGGAATTGGATCCGTAACATAGAACAACATGCATCTGATAACGTAAACAAGATACTTGTTGGTAACAAGGCTGACATGGACGAAAGCAAAAGGGTCTGCTCTCTCTTTAAAGTTTTAAATTCTGCTCATTTGTACAAATATGCTGACTAGGCAAATTCACACTGTGCAGGCCGTTCCTACTGCCAAGGGTCAGGCACTTGCTGATGAGTATGGAATCAAATTCTTCGAAACTGTAAGCAAAACTTGTACCACTATATGTACATCATATATCCATCAATCCATGCATCTAATTGCTACCCACGTAAACATTTGAACAGAGTGCAAAAACAAATATGAATGTGGAGGATGTCTTCTTCTCAATAGGCAGGGATATAAAACAAAGACTATCTGAAACTGACTCGAAGGCTGAGGTATGTAATTGTATTAATCACTTGAAGATGATATCCGTATGGAAAACTTGATAGACATTTGGACTTAAGAGGGACATGTAATTTTTAATGTTTTTAAAATGCAGCCTCAGACGATTAAGATTAACCAACCAGATCAGGGGGCAGGAGGTTCACAAGGTGCTCAGAAATCTGCATGCTGTGGATAAAAAATCAAAC
The DNA here is from genome assembly GCA_014162995.1 of Artemisia annua. NCBI lineage: Eukaryota > Viridiplantae > Streptophyta > Magnoliopsida > Asterales > Asteraceae > Artemisia > Artemisia annua. The sequence goes on along the minus strand of LBNU01036050.1, from coordinate 164,553 downwards.
AACACAAGTTGCATTGAAAGACATCCACATGGTAGTTATGATGTCGTTAAGGGTTGCTTGTATTTTTCTTCAGTATTCTTAATTTGGTTTACGAATTTGTGTCTCTAAAGTTGTTCTCATTATGAGGAATCAATTTATACATCTTTCTCATTTTGTCGTTTCTAATCATAGATTATTACATGTTTAACATTTGTACAAGCATAGAAAGGAAAAGAAATCAGGAAATGATGGTTAAAGTTATTAATTTTGTGGGAAGAAAAGATATAAATTCAGTAATTATGTCAAACCATCAAGTCTGAAGAGAGATGTCTTAGTTTGTGTATATTTTGAGGTTGAAATGGATGCACTTGGCATTCATAAATGTAAAATTTGGACCTGCTGCACTAGTTTTACTGTTTTAGCTTGATATACCAAATTAAAATTTAAATTTATCGACCAGTTAGAGGCACTTAGAGCTTTTCAAATACTTGCAACTTTATTATGATAGGGCCTTGGCCATCAACATCCTTTTTTAATCCAAACATTAGTTGCAGAATCTCACATCATCTAGTATGTGAAAAAACAAACAGAAGTGATGGTACTTTATAAGGGATACAGACACTATTTTTGTCTGCCTATTCTATGTTTATACAAAGAATGAGTACTTGAGCTAGAAAACACTGAATGTTTTTGTATAATATAGCGACGATTTTGAATGACTACATTCTCAACATTTATGCATATGGAATGTTCGATTGTGGTGTTATTGGTGCATTGTATTTGTTCTTATATCATACAAAAGCAACCTAACAGGCGCGGCAACATCAAATATTCAAATTATACGATACCAAATAGCCAAGGAAACGAATTGTGATAGAAGACTGTCATCTAGTGCAATTTGTATCTGGCTAACATGCAAGAACTATTAATGAATGGCAGGGGTACAATTTAAATGACTTAGTCCATTGGGTATGATAATTGTAACTGAGATGGGATTATACTAGCTGAGAATATGTACCTCGGAAACATTAGGAGTTAGGACAAGAGTAAATTACATGGTTCGTCCCTGTGGTTTGGCCAAAATCCTAATTGAGTCCCTATCTTTTCAATTGCGCCAATTGAGTCCTTATTTTGAAACTATGTAACACAGTTAGTCCTTATCGCTAAGTGTCGTTATCTTCTCCGTTAGCTCCTAGTCCTCAAGTGGCAAAGTTAGTCCATTAACCAAACGATCATTTGCAACGTTAGTCCTTTTACTAACGGTCGTTTCTAATTAACTCAAAATTTAGTTTTCTTACACATTTTATACGTTTTCGCCCGTTTTCTTATTTTTTTTTACGTTTTCGTCCGTTTTTATACGTTTCCTCTGATTTTTTTATGTTTTCGTCCGATTTTTTACGTTTTCGTCCGATTTTTTATGTTTTCGTCCGATTTTTTACGTTTTCGTCCGTTTTTTTACGTTCTCGTCCGTTTTTTACATTTTCCTCCGATTTTTTACGTTTTCGTCTGTTTACATTTTCCTCCCTTTTTTTGCGTTTTCCTATGGTTTTTTTTTTTATGTTTTGGTCCGTTTTTTACGTTTCATCCATTTTTTACGTTTTCATCCGATTTTTTACGTTTTCCTCTGATTTTTTACGTTTTCGTCCATTTCGTTTTCCTCCGTTTTTTACGTTTTCCTCTGATTTTTTTATGTTTTCGTCTGTTTTTTTACGTTTTCATCCGTTTTTTTACGTTTTCCTCCGTTTTTTTTACGTTTTTCTCCGTTTTCTTACGTTTTCGTCCGATTTTTTACGTTTTCTTACGTTTTCGTCCGTAAAAAGGACAAAAACGTAAAAAACAAAGGAAAACATAAAAAAACGGATGAAAACGTAAAAAAAAGGACAAAATTCTTAAAAAATCAGACGAAAACGTAAAAAATCAGACGAAAATGTAAAAAATGGACGAAAACGTAAAAAAATCGGAGGAAAAAGTAAAAAACGGAGGAAAACGTAAAATATCAGAGGAAAACGTAAAAAACGGACGAGAGCGTAAAAAATGGACGAAAATGTAACAAATCGGACGAAAACATAAAAAATTGGACGAAAATGTAAAAACATCGGAGGAAAAGGTATAAAAGCGGACGAAAACGTAAAAAAAAAACGTAAGAAAACGGGCGAAAATGTATAAAACGTGTAAGAAAACCAAATTTTGAGTTAATTAGAAACGACCGTTAGTAAAAGGACTAACGTTGCAAATGATCGTTTGGTTAATGGACTAACTTTGCCACTTGAGGACTAGGAGCTAACGGAGAAGATAATGACAGTTAGCGATAAGGACTAACAGTGTTACATAGTTTCAGAATAAGGACTCAATTGGCGCAATTGAAAAGATAGAGACTCAATTAGGGATTTTGGCCAAACCAAAGGGATGAACCATGTAATTTACTCTTAGGACAATATGACAACTAATTAGCACATCAATAGATAAAGCTTGGCAACACAAACAGAGCAACAATATTTAAAGCATCTTTATAAACCGTAAGAGACAAATCCGTGAAACACATTATCAATTAGGACGCTATTAGAAATCATCAAAGACAAGTGATCACCAATACTTATCAAGCGTAAGTAAGAAACTTTGAAGCACGATCTTAAAGAACAAATCAAGTTCACATAGCAATGTTCTATCTGTTCACAGGGTATTTGCCATCATGTTTTGATTTCAAGAAGTGTTTCATAGTATTGCAGAATGTTTGTGTATGATAGTTTTGATAAAACAGTAAAACGGGTAAAAAGTAAACAAGAAACTTTGACTTTGATTTAATAAAGGTTGTGATGATTTGCACAGGTCGAAAATTCATCTATTTATACTAATCTAATCGTTGCTACCTTTTCACCAAACGTTGTGTTGTTTGAGAAAACCGTTTTATCCTAACTAAAATAACTGCCAACTAATGGGCTGTTTGGGTTAACCAAATTTGACTCATGTTGCAGTGAATTCGACCCAATAAACAAAGACTAAACTAAATACAGAAATAACTAAACAATGTCTTTAACATAATAATACTAAACAATAATAATTTATACTAACAACATTAAATGGGACAACAATTTCCCCCCTAATTTGTTAGTATCAAATCATCTTGAGACTGCATGCTTCCATCTTCAATTTTCAAGTAATGACATGAAAGTCATTACTGTCACTGCTGCTGTGTTCTCCTTCTTCTGCTTCAAGTGTAACACCAAAATGGCTTTGTCTTGCATCTATTGCACCATCCTTCACTCCCATATCCTTCTGACCTTGCATGCTCCCTGGCCAGCAACATTGCTTGCTTCTCCCACTTATCAAACGATCTTGTCAACCCAGGACAGATTCATGTAAATTGACACTAGAACATCATGAAACTTTGTCACAATGCATCCATTGGCGTCACATCTTAGTGTCACGGCCTTGTAGTTGTGCATTTGTTTACCCTTTTTCATTTTTGCCTAAGAGTTTGAACTGAAAATATGTCCGTCCTAAACTTTCCACCACTTTTAACAGCAAACAGATTTACTTCTAATCTTGGTGATCATGGGTGGTATTGTTTCAAATACAGTCATGAATT
>LBNU01036050.1:144976-159920 GCA_014162995.1 Artemisia annua | reverse complement strand
AAAAAAATAGGACGAAAACGTAAGAAAACAGACGGAAACTTTAAAAAATTGGCGAAAACGTAAAAAAACGGAAGAAAATGTAAAAAACCGGGTGAAACGTAAAAAAACGGGCCTAAACGTCAAAAAAAACGGACGAAAACGAAAAAAACGGAAGAAAACGTGTAGAATCGGACAAAAACATTAGAAAACGGATGAAAACGTGTAAAATCGGAAGAAAACGGAATTTCAAGTCATTTACTAACGACCGTTAGTGTAAAGGACTAACGATGCGACGCTTAGTACATACAATAGCAAAAAATGTCAAGTTTTGTGTTACAATGAAAAAAAAATAGTTGGCAACATACAATAGTAAAAAGTGTCAAGTTCAATGTATTTTTTTATCATTTTCCCTTTATTTTATCAAGAGTTTCCATTTACATGATAAAAATATACCATGTGTAGTGGTCTCACAGCTTATGAAGTGAGATAAATATTTATAGTTATCTATAAACAAATTAAACAATTCATAATCCTACCTCATGGGAAATATTGTGGGAATACATATATAAGTAAAAAATTATGTCTTTATTGTATGAAAGAAAAGTATTACAATAGCAGTTGAAAAGCTAAAGTGACATTCGCATAACAAATACGAAATTACGTGATATAAAACAAGTCATATTATTCCAAACCAAAAAAAATTTATGACAGCATGATTCCCATGAATCCTTGAACCATTCCAAACTCACTTCATATATCCTCTGTCTTGTGTCCTACTGTCATACCTCTGCTTCTTTTTATCTGCATATCTTTTATACAAAACTTTGGGCAAAATATATTCTTCGTACTAGCACATATTCCAGACCAATATCGAGTATTTGACTTCAAGTTATATTGGGTTTATGCCTTTTGGTAGTCAAACTAAGTATGCTAAACTTCTTGCTAGATTGGTTGAAGATCATCTATGTCGTTTTCGCCTTCTGTTCTGCTTTGTTCTTCGGAGCTCTTAAGAGTTAGTAGCTTCCTTTTTCAATTTTGATATACTTTTTCTTATAATTGGTTGGTTTTTCGGATTGTTTATTAGAAACTGTTTATTTGCACGTCGCGTTTTTCATGCAGATAAACAGATTTTATCCGTTTATATTTTGATTAAAAGAAGGTATTTCTAACTATTTACTATGAAAATAATAATCATGTAACAGTTTTAATAAGTATTCTCAAACACGAAACACCCCCTTGATTGTTTTCTGTCTATATCGATATATTTTTTGTGGGTTGATACAGGTTTGCTGGTGGGTCCGATTGCTGCTTTGATTCTTATTACAGGAAATGTTGGAGTAATTTTAGCTCTATTTCCTAATCATGTTGCCTGGACTGTGTATACTCTTCTCAAGTATGTTTCTTGTTTCTTTTTTTTTTACTTTTTATGTGAGTATTATCATTTGGATGAATATTTACTATGGTGTATACTACTGTACCATGAATTACTACTAGTACGATACCCGCGCAAAGGAGCGTGTTAGAAGGCGAATGTTGTTTAGTGATTTTCGAATTTTACGTTTTTTTGGCCAATATTGTTTAACGATTTTATATAATGGATGATAGTTTTCAAAGATTTTATATAAAGGAGGAACAAGCGGGTCTCAGGGTCAGCATACTGCCCAAATGGATATCACTACTAGACCTGAATCGCTAACAAATAACAAGCTGGTCAAAAAATAATAATAATAATAATAAAAATAATAATAAAAATAAAAATGGTGTGTATTAGTTTAATGTTGTACTCATGAAATTCACTTGCAATTGTTGTTGTACATGTATTTGGTTTTGCAATGATTCAACAAAAGTCTATTGTCTTCTAGCGATTAGGATGTTTGGTTAAAATTGAAGTTTTTCATAAATAGAATGTCTCAAATATTTTATATAGTAGTGTAGATTATTGTTTTTCTACAGTTTGTTAAACTCATACGGTTTTTTGGAACAAAATGTATTTATATTAATTTATTAGTATATTATTATTATTATGGTTTTTTGGAATTTAAAGAAGACATGGTTTTCAAAGAAAGTGAGTAGTTTAGTTGAAAACGTTTCTATATTACATTTGAAATTGTTGGTTTCACTTCCGTATTAGTTTGAAATTAAAAAAAGATTTTGACAATTGGAAGTCAAATGTTCTCTTCTAGAAGAGGGTAGTAAAATATCACAATAACACATTTTCTTATCAGAATATTTGATGAGCTAGCCTTAACGTCAATGAAACAGTATGAACAAGATACATGTGTGAGAAAACACACATAAGTTTTGAATCTGTAGAGTTAAGGAACCCGCAACAATGATGAAACTGTTTCGAAATAGCAACATTATTGAAACTGATTTTTTTATTTTGACCGACCATGCCAGAACTCGGAGCATCGTTTATAAATGACTTGTTATATGCGTTACCATTTATTTAAAAATAGATCAACTTTTCTTGTCTTTCCAAAAGTCTGTTTCTTAACATATGACGAAAATTCTACAATTTGCAAACTTGTAATTACTATTATGATGACAGGACTCCTAGGTTTGATGCACCATTGAAAGTAGCATTTTTGTTTGGTTTGCCTGGACTTTTTGGGCTTTGGTTGGGTTTAAGCATAGGAGGAAGTATTCTTGTTGGTATTGGTTACGGCTTCTTTGCTCCATTGATTTCATCTTTTGAGGCTTTTAGACAAGAAGATGAATCTAACAAGTTCTTCCACTGCATTGTCGTAAGTAAAAATCTTTAATAACTCCAACCGGTTTCAATATTTCACTTTGTGTGTGTTTATAACATTTCTATGGAATGACATTAGGATGGAACATGGGGAACAATCAAAGGAAGTTGCACTGTTGTTCGAGATTTTGCTGACCTTTGTTATCATTCTTACCCTCTCTACTTAAAGGAGCTCCGCGAAACTCCCTCTTCTAATGAGCTTCGAACACTAAGGTATCCTTTTTGTTTTCTGATTTCATACAGAAATACAACAAAATCAAGAATCTTTTCTGCTCTAAAAGAGTCCAAAAATTGACTTTTAAGGTCAAACCATTCATTTTCCAAGTCAAAACTCTTCACATTCATATTTGATACATATTTTGCAAAGTGGTAGTGGTATTTGAAACAAAGTTTTTTTATTTCTTATGGTAAATGACTGTTTGAAAATTTGTTGGGCTTTAGATCATAACATGAAGTTGAATATTAGTTCATTTGACATTATGCAACTAATTGTTCTCAGCTAATTTGACCTTATGCAACTAATTTGTTGCCTTGTTGATCTTCAGGTTCATACATGTGCCAGCATGCATAATTGTTGGATTACTGGGAATAATTGTTGATGTTCCTCTTTACACTGCTATTGCTATTATAAAGAGTCCATACATGTTGTTCAAGGGTTGGCAAAGATTCATCCATGACTTAGTTAGTCGAGAAGGTCCATTTCTTGAAACCGCGTGCATACCCATTGCTGGTTTAACAATTCTTGTGTGGCCGATCGTTGTTATCGGGAGCGTTATATTGGCTATTGTTTCAAGCATTTTCATAGGTCTATATGGCTCAGCCATAGTATATCAGGTTTAAACTCGTACTTACTTTTACTTCTATAATTAATTCATTTGACTTTAAAAAGTCAATATTAAATGTATAAAACTTATATTTTGGGTTGAAATTTTAGGAAAGGTCTTTCAAGAGGGGAGTGGCTTACGTGATTGCAATGGTTGCTGAGTTTGATGAGTATACGAACGATTGGTTGTACCTTCGAGAGGGTTCAGTTTTCCCAAAGTAATAAGAGCCCCTTTTGATATGTTATGTTTTTTCTTTACTGGATATGCAAATTCTTAACAATTGTACTATATTTGTAGGCCAATATACCGAAAGAAAAAAGTTTCTCAATCTCCAGAGATTGAGATTTCAGTTGGTAGTAGTCGGTCATCTAATGGCAAACGCAGCGTGTTTGCTATGCAGGCTCCGGGTGCAATGGTGATACCAAGCCTGTCATCATCAAGATCAGTTAGAGAGGTCATAAGGGAAGTTAAGATGGTGCAGGTAAAGCTCATAAATTACTTAGAACGAAAGCATTTTCACTTCTTGACAGATGCATATATATGATTCAGATTAAGTTTATGGGATATACGTACACAAGTCCTAGCCCAATAGGGATCAGTCATGTCAGGTTCTTAGTTTGAGTTCTTGATGAACTTTGCATGCATCTTAAAGGGCAATTTTACTAATAATGCATTTTAGTTTTAAAACATAACATAGTAAAAATGTGAACTCGGATCAAAATATTAAAAAGTCTGACGGATTCTAGCTAGTCATCCAAATATCCCAATTAATAAACAAATAACGATGGTCTAAACATGTGTACAGGTTTGGGAAAACCTAATGCACTCTTCTGAAATGGTGGGAAAAGAACTACTTGATACAAACGTGATATCTCCTGGAGAACTGTACGATTGGTTAAATGCCAAAAAAGGAAACGAGTCAGCCATTATTAGTATCGGGATTCCTTGTTACTCGTTCTTCCAGAATCTTCTTCGCTCAATCAAAGTTGGTTCTGATGGTCTTGTGCTTCTTGATGGTCTTGAAATAAACCATTTGAATCGACCACAAGACAGATTACTTGATTGGTTCTTTCACCCTATACTCGTCATCAAAGAACAGATCAAAGCGATCCAATTAAGTGAAGGCGAAATAAGGTACCTTGAGAAAGCAATTCTCTTTGGAAGTGACTCTCAGCGGATGCAATCTTGGGATAATGGCAGTTATTTACCGGAAGACGCTCTTAGAGCAGCACAAATTCAGGGAATCAGTAGAAGGTAGAAATTTTAAACTCTTTGTTTAAAAATGTTTTTTTCTTGTAATTTTGTTTTCTGATTATTCATGAACACTTTTGGCAGGTTGACAGGACTAACGCGTGGTGCATCAAAGCTACCAACATACAGAAGGAAGTATCGGCAAGTGATCAAACACTTGATCGTATATTGTATGGCTAAGGATGGCGCAATGCGGTCAATGTCAATGAGATCAGTAGCAAGTGTGTAAGGAAACTTTGCAAGTTTTGATGTGAATGCAAGTGTTGTCCATATTCTCTTTTGGTTTTTTTTTAAAGATTATGTTTGTGGTTGTACAAATGTTGAGTAGATTTAGGGCAGATTTACATTAAAGAATTTTCCACAACAACAATCATCTACTAATATTATTATGAGGGTATTGGTGTAGATTCATGATTTAAGTGTTTATATGTATCTAGAGTACAGTAGTACACAACATGATTACATCGCTGAGTGTCATGTATGCCCCACATTATGAAAAGGCATCCGATTGTTGCTGTCGGGTTATTGGTTGTTAACCTTTTGCACCTAACAATCTCTCACAAACCTAGATGTGTCTTTTATTTTTTTCAGTCTTTTTCGTTTCTCCTCGCCAAACATCATTATCATCATAAGATGCGCACAAAGCATGATCCCATATAAGGCTTGGTTTTCCTAGCGTCGTCCAAGTAAAGAGTTGGTCTTTAGAAAGCACAGTCGTTTGTCTCAAAATGAGTCCTACATGAGCCTGTCTGTTCTACTTGGTGCTGCCATCATCCAACTTTAAAAAGTGTAAAATCATTATACATTAAATTTATATTTCTAAAAATATTAAAAACTTTGTTGAATAGATGATTACGTACCTATAACACAACTTTTATTAAGAGTTTTTTTTTTTTTTTTTTTTTTTTTTTTTTTTTACCATGGTTTCCAACTTTTTTGCCGATTAATCCACATGGTTTGAACTCACCGTCACATAGATCTAAACTGGGTAAAGCCATCCCTTTTCAGTAGGTTAACGTGACCAGATTATTTGCACCTAATAACCTAAGAGGTTGCTTTGCATAAGTTTTGTAAAGTGTATGACAACGAGGTTATAAAGCCCGGCTTTCGCAGGTTTTTAAAATATGGATTTCTCAAAACAACTAATTAGCGAAGAAAAATAAAATTATCATATTGACATATTTGCTTGAAACAAAGTTTCTAACAAAACTATACGTCACTGGATTCTGCTTTCAGCTTTGCTTTGATTTGATTTTCTGGATTCTATAAGGTAAATAAAGGAAAACCAAATTTATGGAAAGGGTGTTTTCGTTGGCCCAGCATGGCTTTTGTCCCAAGCCCATGACTGCCTGTATGTCGTTTTTTCTAACTTTAGAATAGTTAGTGTTGGTAAGTTTATATTTGGGTTTGGACTTGTGGTTTCATAAGTGCTGATCTATATTTTGTAGAAATCCAAAATTTATAACAAACAAAAATATAAGAGAATTATTTTTACTCAACTAACATAAGCGGATAGCTTATCGTTTACACTATAATAATTGTTTTTTAACCTCATACATACACGGAGTTTTTAAAAAATATTATTTTTATATTTTTTATACTTATATATAGTTATAATACTCATGTATTGCGGGTTTTAACATAATGTTTTCATAATGTATTAATATTGATTAATATTTTGTAGAAATTATGTTGGATGTAAAATTTGACTTTGTTAACTAGCATGATGTTGAGCTTGATCTTGTTTAAATTTAATTATTGATATCATGTTTTAGAAATTATGTGTATTTAATAGCACGTTATGACTACCACAAAAAATATGTATCGTTGCTGTTAGGATCGTAGTTTTGTGTTGATATGTGGATTCGGGAGGTCGGGTTTGGTGGAAGTAGATGAGAGTCATAGTTAGAGAGAGAAAGTAGAGAGAGAATGGAATACTATGTGTATTTTATTGAAAGAGAAAATGAAAGGTTACACACACTATCTCACCCTCCTAGTGAAGTCTAGGAGGGCTTATATAGCCTAACACAATCATACTATTGGAATATTACATAACTAGTCCTTGTGTTTTGGCTAAATAGGATAACTAATGTAATCCCCTAAATGTCGTTCCATTTACGTGTTAGGATGATTCCTAACAATCTTCCCCCAATGGGGCGACATAAGGGATTACTTACAACATTTCCTACAAGTACAAATACAAATAAAGAAAGGTCTTCATCGGCTCTTCAAGTGCTGAGGATGACTACAGTTGACGCTCGTTGTCTTCATCTTGTACCTCGGCTTGAGAACTTTTTACTTTACTTTGTAGGCAAATGATGTAATAGGCATGAACTGGATTAACTTCCCCCCAATTCATGCTACATGTCTTTAGCGGCTTCTTCGTACACTTCTTTTTGGCGAAGTTTCTGAATCAGCTTCCCCCCAAACTGACAACCGTCTTCAGCAGATTCGAAACTTTGATGTAGTTAACATGTCTTCTAACTTTTGAAGTTTTGAGTACGCAGCGGAATTTGTAGATAACATCGTAAACCACACCAAGAAAATCTGACTAGTCACTAATCACAGTTATGTTCAATACGAAAACTCCGTTCGGGGGTAACATGCAAGAATCAGCAAGATCTTCTCACATATGTAGATGCTTCACACCAAACAAACTACGAAAGATGAAATAATACTTCTTCCCCCTGATTGTTGCGGTCTATCGGAATAATAATCACCTGTGCTTATACGAATACTCGATAATATGACCGTGTATGAGGCATCATAATGCGGTTAAAACATCATATGTAGGTAACTTCACACAAAACAACCCATGAAAGTTGAGACGATAACACCTAAGTAAGACGTTTGAACCACTGACCGTCTCATTTCTTCCCCCTGATTGCAAAAACTCGTGAAAGAAGAGTGTTTTCGCAATGAAATCAAGAAAAGTTACAGAACATCCCCTCTATCTTCCCCCACGATGTCTTTGCAGAATCGGAAGCATACACACTATGTTTACGATGGAAAACGGAAGCAGCGTAACCCATGTATGTCCAATTGTTTGAATATGTGTGAAGTTCCATAAATATTCCGTGAGAATCAACTGCTGATAACATCTCTACTCTTTGATACTCCTCTCAGCTAACTCTTTACCGACCCCATTATCATTCTGACGGCTTTTTGTAGTGACTACTAATTGAGAAAACTCAATATAACAAACTTGAGACTGAAGTAAAATAACCCAAACTTGTGACTTAAACTTGCACTAATATATGACTAAGAGCGGTGTAGAGAGTTCGCACCCCATCGAATCCCTAAGTACTCTATACTCATCAACCAACCAACCATCAAGTATAAGACGTACATCACCTCTTGACTATCCACAACTTCGTGTGACACTGAGCACTACAACGTAACTCCTTAAAGTGATAGCTATACTCTGTGAGCACAATAACGTAACTCCTTACATCAGGTATAACTAGACAACTCAAATCTCTGTCATTTGTATGGACAAAAGCTCGAACAAGGATCTCGAAGAATCTTCATCCAACCAACCCCGATATCTTCAGATACTAAGTACATGCACCCGTGATATTCCACTTAAACCTCAAATAAATAATAATGAATCAACGCCGTAGTCACATCTTGCAGTTAAAAGGCCAAAATCTAGCCTTTTGATGGTTTAAGGTGAACTTTGATAATGGTTTTCCGATCTTGTCAAAAATGTATCCCCGTGAAAATTTGCACAACCAAAATACCACTCTTTCTTGCTAAACATTATACCAAAAATTAACACTGTGTATTAAAACAATACATTTGAGTAATTACAATTCAGCTTAATGTGTCAATTTTCGGATCCAAAGATATAAGCCCAATTCACGTTTGATGATATAGCATGACCATGTGGCTCATTGAAGTCTTTATACATGATGATACATACACGGAGTTTTTAAAAAATACTATTTTTATATTTTTTATACTTATATATAGTTATAATACCCATGTATTGCGGGTTTTAACATAATGTTTTCATAATGTATTAATATTGATTAATATTTTGTAGAAATTATGTTGGATGTAAAATTTGACTTTGTTAACTAGCATGATGTTGAGCTTGATCTTGTTTAAATTTAATTATTGATATCATGTTTTAGAAATTATGTGTATTTATGACTACTACAAAAAATATGTATCGTTGCTGTTAGGATCGTAGTTTTGTGTTGATATGTGGATTCAGGAGGTCGGGTTTGGTGGAAGTAGATGAGAGCCATAGTTAGAGAGAGAAAGTAGAGAGAGAAGGGAATACTATGTGTATTTTATTGAAAGAGAAAATGAAAGGTTACACACACTAGTCTCACCCTCCTAGTGAAGTCTAGGAGGGCTTATATAGCCTAACACAATCATACTATTAGAATATTACATAATTAGTCCTTGTGTTTTGTTTTGGCTAAATAGGATAACTAATGTAATCCCCTAAATGTCGTTCCATTTACGTGTTAGGATGATTCCTAATAGTTGCTATATGTACAATCTTGTGTATATCAGTAACTCGCAAAACGATGCTTTTATTTGGATATTAGTGCAAGCACACAGTTGGAAATTAGCGTAGATTTATTTTGAGAATGAGTTTTTTCCTTGTCTAAATAATGTAAGAGAAATTATATATAGACTAAAAAATAGACCTAATTGTGGACCTAAAAATATGTGACATGATCTTGATGGATTATAAAATAAGTGAGTCCTTATCTGCAGATATCAGGATGGTGCCACATGTTTTTAAGTCCACAATTAGGTATATTTTTAAATGGGCAAATGGCACAAAAAGGCATCAAAGTTAGGGTCCATTTCCAATCAGGGGATTCAACTTTTTTTCTTGCATAAAAAGGTTTTCAACTTTTTTTTGGGCGAATTTGGGTTTTTTTCTAACACCCGTTAACCACTAACCCAACTTTTTGTTAAAAAAAACATGATACATTTGTAAAATTTCAAGGACCAAAACTGAAACTTTTATGTTTTCTTTTTAATATAACGGGTCTCTCATTTTCCCCCAAATCAGTCTCCATACATAAACCCTAAAATTGAAAAGTTTACAATTGACAAAATTGAACCTTAATTTGTGTTCCTAAAGGTAATTAATACTTATTGTTGTTTTTAATTATGCTAATAACGGCTAAATTAAGCACTAATTGACCTTTTGTTTTTTTTCTTATGTTTAGCAGGATGGCTTCTTCATCTAAAGGAAGTGCATTATCTTTGGATATCTATTATAACGGGTATTTCAGTCTTAAACCTTTAACCTATCATAATGCTGATATGCTCACAACCATAGTTGATGTGACCCCTTTAACTTTTAGTGAGTTGAAAATTTTTGTTCAAAACAACATAGGTTTAGTAGTAACTGGGTTGTATTACTTTAATAATGGGTTAAAATGTATTAAGTCTGATGATGATCTTAGGCTGTTTGTTGAAAAGTGGCAAAGTACAGATGAAGGTATCATAACATTGTATGTTTCTCATAACAATGAATCTTTAATAGAATACAGTGGTGATTATGTTCTTGTAATTTTAAACCCTGCTACTTATTACAAAGACTCAGATGATGAAAGTGATGTTGCATCACTTGATCATTTATCTGAGGGTGAAGAAGAGTTGAGGCAGGTTAGGATAAAGGAAAGACAAATTTTAGATGAAAAGAAAAAAACAAATGAACTAGTTGTCTTTGATGAAAGTAAGTTACTGTTGGAAAATGAAAGTGATGACAATGAGAATGAGCATGAAGTAGATCCTTTATTTTCAGACCTAGGTGATGAATCTCAAAAAGATAAACCTCATGTTGAACCAGAAGTTAACTTAGATGAGGATATGCCCATAAGTGATGAGGATGAGATTGTGTTTGACCCTAATAAAAGAGATTACCCTATACATGATCCAAAACACACCGGAAGTTAAAAAAACCTAGATTAGGTAAATTGTATGCAGAGTTAGACCAAGTTAAAGATTGTCTTACTTTTTACTCTGTTGCCAATGGAAACAGGTGAACCATCAATACAAACACCTGCTCCACATGGTGAACCATCAACAGAAACACCTATTCCACAAGGGCAACCATCAACACAAACACATATTCCACCCAAAAAGAAGGGCAGACCTAGAGTTAATGACCCAGTCAATTCTAGAACCCCAAGTTGTAGTAGAAAGAAAAAAGTTGTGACTGCTAGAGGTGGTATATGGATGGGAGGAACAAGTGCAGGGGGTAGCAGTGGAAGGGGAAGTTCTAGTGGATCAAACAGTGGAAGGGATAGGGGAAGTGGAAGTGGTAGTGGATCAAACAGGGGAAGGGGTAGAGGAAATGCTAGTGGATCAAACAGGGGAAGAGGAAGAGGAAGAGGCAATGCTTGGCCGCCTAGGCCGCTTTTTACAACACTGTAAATAATAACATGCATGTCCTCGCTAAATTTCATCCCTTGTTCTCCTTTTTCTTGTTGCGAGCGTAACAAAACTTAATAGCAGTTTCGAAAGCTTCGAAAGCTTCCGAGTCACTTGAAAACTATACTATGCATGTCATTCCGATTTACAAGTTTGTCACTTTTAAAGTTATTAATAACTAATATAATTCATTTTTAAATTAATCTATAACATTGTAAAGAATTTATAATAAATTTAAATCAGTTTTAAATTATTTATAATCAATTTAAATCATTTTAAACTATTTATAATTAATTTAAATTATTTTTAATTCATTTATAACATTTTAAAGTTATTTATACTTAATTTAATTCATTTTTAAATTAATTTATAAACGTTTAAAAGAATTTGTAATAGATTTCAATCATTTTTAAATTGGTAATAAATAACTTAAATCATTTTTAATTAATTTATAACATTTTAAAAGAATTTATAGTTACTTTAAATTATTTTTAAAAGTGTAATCCTATAGTGACGACGCTTTTAACGACAACATGTCATCACTAAAAGTATGGTGGCAAATTTCCCTCCAAACACCAAATTTATTTTGACTTTGACTAAATTTTTTTTGTCACAAACCTTATAGCGACAACAATGTTGTCGCTAAGATTTGGCGGCAAATTTACCTCCAACACCAAAAAAAAGGTTTATTGACTAAATTTTTTTGTCGTGTAGTGTTTCTTTAGAGACAACATTGTTGTTGCCAAAGATCAAATGTTGTCGCAAAAAAAATCTTATCAAGGTGGGACGCGGAATGCCTCTATTTTGTCGTGTAGTGATTCTTTTGCGACAACATGTCGCAAAAGGAAAAAATGTTGTCGCAAAAAAGTTTGCTTAAACATGGTAACCCAAAATGCCAAATTTTTGTCGTTTAGCGGACTTGTAGCGACCACATGTGTTGTCGCTAAAAAAATCGTCACAAGAAGTCCAAAATGGTTTAATGGGGTGGCTGTATATTGAAATTGGTTTTACCTCAAATCCTCAACTTTAGGGAAAAGAACAGGGGCCATGTTCCTCTTTCTTTTAACATGTTTTGAGGTTAGTAATATGGCTGGTCCTGGATGATGAAATGTGTGAGAGAATGCATTTTGTCAGATGTTATACTAATCAAACTGAAGATAATGAGCATGATGGTTTAAAGTTCATATATTATCTATAGAGAATTGTGATATATGATCTCTTGTAGTCGATAGTTCTTCTCTGTTACCAAGATGTGGTTTTGAAGCGTTCTATCTGCTACAGGACCAGTTTGATATTCCGTATCTTCAAGCCTCAAAATTCGGCAAATTCATAAATAAGACAATGATCAAGAACTCAACATTTGTTTTCAGTGTTTCATAACAAATTATTTCAAAGGAAACTTCAACTTCTGCTTCATTGTTCTATAAAGATTGCAAAGTTACTTGACTATATATAATGCCAATCCTTGCTCCAGCGTTATATTTATTTCTATGTTCTGTCCGTTCTACAAGTTTCACTTGCAATCACGTAAAATAAAACTGAGAATCACAAGATAATATGGGTGCAAATTCCAAAGGGAAACCTTCTATTAAGTTAGTGTAGAACTAGCCCAAACGGGCTAAATTTCTTCAAAAGGTGGGTAATTAAAGTGTTAAACTTGCCTTTTTTCTGCACTTGTTCTACATGACCCTTCATGCAAACTCATTGTGGTTGATCCTTTTATGTATTGTACCACCCTCGGTTTCGGCAGGTAAATGAGAATGATATCAAGAGACTGGTTTTTTGGTAGGCAAGCTCAAGTGAGCCGCTATTTAGCCCCATTATACCCAGAAAAGACAGATCCATCCGGAAAAACCTATGGAAACGCAACAAACTCGAAAATAGATAATATTACTCAAATGTGCGCCTCCACCAGTTTATGATACCAAGACTCTATTTTCTTAAACACCTGCGTCTACTTCTTGTACTAATTTCATCTGAAAAATCGCAACAGTAGGGGTGGAAACGAGCCGAGCCGCTCGTGAAAAGCTCGGGATCGGATCGGTAAAAAGCTCGAACGAGCCGAGCCTAAACGAGCTCGAGCCCGAGCTCGAGCCTAAGTTTGGGCTCATTTAATAATCGAGCTCGAGCCCGAGCTCTATACAAAAAGCTCGAGTAGGCTCGCGAGCCTAAACGAGCCTTTGAAATATATACGTATATATATTGTCTATACGTATAAACGAGCTTAAAAGTAGTAAACGAGCTCGAGCCTTATGTAATTAA
Organism: Artemisia annua; assembly: GCA_014162995.1. Lineage (NCBI taxonomy): Eukaryota > Viridiplantae > Streptophyta > Magnoliopsida > Asterales > Asteraceae > Artemisia > Artemisia annua. The sequence goes on along the minus strand of LBNU01036050.1, from coordinate 146,441 downwards.
CGAGCCGAGCTCTATTTGAACTTTGTTTTCTTTAACACATTATATAAATTAGTCGAGCTCGAGCTCGAGCTCGAGCTTTTGAAAATTTTCACGAGCCGAGCTCGAGCTCAAAATATAAGGCTCGAAACGAGCTCGAGCCCGAGCTCGAGCTTTATATATATAAACGAGCCGAGCTCGAGCTCTGGCGAGCTCGGGCTCGGCTCGGCTCGTTTCCACCCCTACGCAACACCCTTTACTTTATGAGAGGCACGCAAGAGATGTTGGTGATCATAACACATCTACATCTTTATCTACTTTATAATCCCGGTCTAATGATTAAACAGATGGTAATGTCCCCAATTGGGCAAATGGCACAAAAATGCATCAAAGTTAGGGTCTATTTCCAATCAGGGTATCCAACTTTTTTTCTTGCATAAAAAGGTTTCCAACTTTTTTATTTGGCGGATTTGGGTTTTTTTCTAACACCCGTTAACCACTAACCCAACTTTTTGTTAAAAAAAAACATGATACATTTGTAAAATTTCAAGGACCAAAACTGAAACTTTTATGTTTTCTTTTTAATATAACGGGTCTTTCATTTTCCCCCAAAATTTCCCCCAAATCAGTCTCCATACATAAACCCTAAAATTGAAAAGTTTACAATTGACAAAATTGAACCTTAATTTGTGTTCCTAAAGGTAATTAATACTTATTGTTGTTTTTAATTATGCTGATAACGGCTAAATTAAGCACTAATTGACCTTTTGTTTTTTTTCTTATGTTTAGCAGGATGGCTTCTTCATCCAAAGGAGGTGCATTATCTTTGGATATCTATTATAACGGGTATTTCAGTCTTAAACCTTTAACCTATCATAATGCTGATATGCTCACAACCACAGTTGATGTGACCCCTTTAACTTTTAGTGAGTTGAAAATTTTTGTTCAAAACAACATAGGTTCAGTAGTAACTGGGTTGTATTACTTTAGTAATGTGTTAAAATGTATTAAGTCTGATGATGATCTTAGGCTGTTTGTTGAAAAGTGGCAAAGTACAGATGAAGGTATCATAGCATTGTATGTTTCTCATAACAATGAATCTTTAATAGAATACAGTGGTGATTATGTTCTTGTAATTTTAAACCCTGCTACTTATTACAAAGACTCAGATAATAAAAATGATGTTGCATCACTTGATCATTTATCTGAGGGTGAAGAAGAGTTGAGGCAGGTTAGGATAAAGGAAAGGCAAATTTTAGATGAAAAGAAAAAAACAAATGAACTAGTTGTCTTTGATGAAAGTAAGTTACCGTTGGAAAATGAAAGTGATGACAATGAGAATGAGCATGAAGTAGATCCTTTATTTTCAGACCTAGGTGATGAATCTCAAAAAGATAAACCTCATGTTGAACCAGAAGTTAACTTAGATGAGGATATGCCCATAAGTGATGAGGATGAGATTGTGTTTGACCCTAATAAAAGGGATTAC
>LBNU01036050.1:80101-141651 GCA_014162995.1 Artemisia annua | reverse complement strand
TCCACTTACCACTTTCATCACCACATTCGCACAAGACACAAACACGATTAATCAAATTATCTTGTTCCCAACCTCCATTTCTTCGATTCCAGTACACCCAGTTTGAAGAGTTTGATGAATTACATGAGTTTGTCATGTTTTAATTTTGGGGAAGAAATTATTTTGCCCTAATTTGGAGTTTGCCCTAATATGGATTTTGCCCTAATTTTAATTTTGCCCTAATTTATAATTTGGGGGTGAATGTATTTTACGGAGTATATAAAAGTTTAAAAATTTTCAAAATCACCCTTCAGTTTTAATAAAACTTTTAAAATTTTTAAACGTTGTACTTAACGAATTATTTAACGGGGTGTTAGAAAAAAACCCAAATCCGCAAAAAAAAAGTTGGAAACCTTTTTATGCAAGAAAAAAAGTTGGATACCCTGATTGAAAATGGACCTTAACTTTGATGCTTTTTTGTGTCATTTGCCCTTTTTAAATCCATGGAGTGTAATAATAGATAAAGCGAAGTTAAAAAGTAAAAACGTAAAACAATGAAGTGGGAGCCATGTGCGCAAGTGGTGATTTGAAGGTTTGGACAGTGGGCATTTCCCAAGGTTCTACTGATCCTAGTAATAATAATTTCTGAATCACCAGATCCAAGAGGAATACTTCTCTACCCTGTCATGGTACCCCGCTATATATTTTTAGAAAAAAAACAAATAAAATCTAATAAGTATTTTAAACTAGATTAGTAAAATGCATGCTCTCTTTTTCGTCAACGTGTGTGCATCATATAAGCCAGTCTTGTGAGTACTGCTATAATGTGTATAGAGGCAAGAAAATTAAGAGTAGATGATTTCATCTAATTATGTGTATAAAATATGTACAAATCGAAATCATCCTTTTATAGTTAGTAACCGGTTACATTTTTGAAATAAAGTTATATTTAATAGCATATCTTATTAGATGTAATAACTTAGTTTAAATAATGTTATAATGCTACGCGATATATTATTCAGGCATAATGTTATAGTATTACATTTTTAAAATATAAATCCGATCGGTGCATTTAAAACCAAAGAATGTGGGTGGGATCATATCACATCTTAGGCATGTGACCCTCAATGTTTTATTTAAATTTAATAATCACTTAAGCTTAGTAGCATCATTAGGCCCATGTGCCTTCACCTTATATTTAATTGAGACCTAAACCAAGTTTATCCTCCTACTTTCTTTCATTATGGATTTTGAATCTTTCAGTACTTGACACTTTCAGATTCAATACTTTTAAGATGAGTATTGGTGCAATGATGGAACTAAAACGGAACGGTATAAGATGTATTTCTTTGAAGCTTGAAGAAATTTGCAACACATAAATTTTGAACAATGTACATTTCATCAAAAAAATTCATATAGTTTACGAGCACTATTGAGAGCCTCCCTCAGTTCGTGGTATATAGCTCTACGAGATATATAATGTTCTCTTGGTCGTTTCTCTTAGCTATATCATATCCTTCATAAACTTTTAAATACTATATTCGTAAAATTTTGGAGACTTTTAAGATAGCACAAGGATCACTTATTTGTACTTTTGTGTGTTAACTTGCAACATGCCTTCTCTGCATGAGTTTGAACATTTGATCGTCTGTTGCATTGTGGTTCGGTTTCAAGCGAGCAATGCCAAATGGAAAACGACAATCTTTCCAAAAGATATAATGGAATAATACGACTTGGGATCCTAAACGGATAGTGTTAGGCAAATAATTAGCTGGACTATAAATACATTAACATATATCATTAACCGATGTTGTATGAATTAATTTTTTTTATTTGTTTACATAAATTTTTGACTTGTCATCACATGATCAACGTATAGCCTTTTACTTTACTATGTGTAAAAGCAGAAGCTTCTTTTCATAATGTTAGATATATACTATATTGTTTAATTGTAGTTTTTTATGATTAAAGATAATCATTTAAATCTTATCTATATTTTTTGTATTTATCTTCTATTTGTATAGTATATCAACAAAACGAATTTAAAAACTTATAAATTAAATAATAATTAACATATTACCTAATAAAGAAATATTCTTTTTTTTCAAAATGACAAAGTACCCACTAGAGGTTTTGTTTTATTATATAAGAGATATTGCATAGAACTTTTTTTTTTTTTTTTTTTTTTTTTTTTTTTTTTTTTTTTTTTTTTTTTTTTTTTTTTTTTTTTTTTTTTATTGTCAATAGGACCACTAGTTGAAAGAACATTACGATCCTTTATGGTGGAAAGTCGGTTTCATGCATTTACCTCGTGAATTATGTGAAGTAGGACACATTCATTGAGAAAGTTATGCATACAAATTCTTTAAAAATCAAAAGAACAAATCTTGGCTATTCATATTTTTCCTAAAGTAAAAAAACTCACTTTCATAATTTTTTTTAAATTAAATAACACGCAAATCGTTAATCGTTACACGAAACGAATCATACTATCACTACGAGAATTAAATCAACATTCTATAAATGGTCACTTATATATACTTTCGACGAACATTTTTCGAGTCTTTATTTGTGAGTTTTGAAATTTACGCCTTAAAAATCACATGTAATTTGTAAAATCAGAGTTGATTTATTATTTTTAAAATCACATGTGGTTTATGAAATCAAAAGTGTTTTTTCAAAGCGATAAATTTAAACAAAAAAAAAAAAAAAAAAAAAAAAAAGAAAAAAAAAAAGCACTTTCGAAAATAAAGTTCATTGAAAGTATATCAAAGCCCGTCAACTGAAAGATTAAAAAAAAAAAAAAAAAAAAAAAAAAAAANTTTTTTTTTTTTTTTTTTTTTTTTTTTTTTTTTTTTTTTTTTTTTTTTTTTTTTTTTTTTGTTGTCAATAGGACCACTAGTTGAAAGAACATTACGATCCTTTATGGTGGAAAGTCGGTTTCATGCATTTACCTCGTGAATTATGTGAAGTAGGACACATTCATTGAGAAAGTTATGCATACAAATTCTTTAAAAATCAAAAGAACAAATCTTGGCTATTCATATTTTTCCTAAAGTAAAAAAACTCACTTTCATAATTTTTTTTAAATTAAATAAAACGCAAATCGTTAATCGTTACACGAAACGAATCATACTATCACTACGAGAATTAAATCAACATTCTATAAATGGTCACTTATATATACTTTCGACGAACATTTTTCGAGTCTTTATTTGTGATTTTTTATATTTACGCCTTAAAAATCACATGTAATTTGTAAAATCAGAGTTGATTTATTATTTTTAAAATCACATGTGGTTTATGAAATCACAAGTGTTTTTTCACAGCGTAATTTTCAGCCAAAAAAAAAAAAAAAAAAAAAAAAAAAAAAAAAAAAAAAAAAAAAAAAAAAAAAAAAAAACACCTTCGAAAAAAAAATTTAATAAAAATATAAAAAAACCCCTCAACAAAAAAAAAAAAAAAAAAAAAAAAAAAAAAAACTCTTTACGATGGTGTATTTTTTATCGCTTAACGATTTAGCATTTGCAATATATTTTATTTTAAAGAAAATGAGGTAAGTAAGCTTTCATTATTATTATTATTGGTGTTGTTATTATTTTTATTATTATTATTTTTAATGAATGATTGAGATTTGTTAATTGCATCTTTAGAGAATTTGGTATTTACGTTGATGTCATCTCCACATTCATTAGTTAAAAAAAATAAATAAATAAAAAAATAAAATAAAATAAAGAAAAAGTAAAAAAGGTGAGCTTGTATCTCATGGAATTAGGGTATCACTTTGGAACTCTTTGTGTTCTCAAGATTTCTTTTAAAATGAAAGTGACTGAAACTAAAATTATTAGTATTCTTTAGGTTTCTTAAGAAATGAAAGAAAGTACTTGTATTTTTTCTTTAAAATATTTTACTACATTATTGAGATGAAAGTTAGACATCTCTATTTTTTTTTTTTTTTTTTTACTTTTCTTTACTCTACTTTTTTTATTTTATTTTTTTTCCATTTTTTTTAAAAAAAAATATAGTGTTAATAATCAACACATGATTTAATTAGTGTGTGTTTCAAAATAAAATTAAACGAATAGGCTATCATGTAGCTAGTTTTCACTTAACTATTACAATGATTAAAACTATTAGAAGCGTGCAATTAAAATTATAAAAATATAATATTATTACAATTACCAACTAAGAAAGCAAACTTTTGCCCTATACATTTCTACTATAGTCTAAAAGGCGGGGTACCCGACCCGCGTCCCTATTTCTGCTCCATGTTTATATTCGAATGGTTTTGTGACCCTACCCGGTTTTGTTTCCTACTTGCACCCCTCACATCCACTATTCAGGTCTGGATCCGATTGCTCTATCCGAGAGGATTTGGCAATGGTTATCGGATCCAGCCTAATGAACAGTAAAAGCTACAGTGCTCTCCACCTCATGCTTGAGGGTGATTTGAGGTGTGTTGGTCTGATGGTAACATTTGTGATTGGTTGTTTATAGTCTCAAAGTTCACACACACACACACTCTCTCTCACACACACACACCACTCCAAACAAATCCACCGTTGGGTTTTTTTACACACACAAAAGAACTGTGAGATGGGTTTTTTGTGGTTTTTGATTTTGTTAATGGGTTGCTGAGATTCTTGATGTGTGTTAATTGTTTTAATTTTTTTTCAGGTTAACATATTCTTGGATTTCTTTTTTGCTTCTATTCCTAGTTAAAGGTAACGACGGAAATTTATAATTTTTTTTCAACAACTTCTTAGTTTTAGATTGATGAAAAAAGAAAGAAGAATCTTTCGATTTTAAATTTTAGTTATGGGTTCAAGTTGGACATGTGCTTGGAACTGCTTTTAGAGTTAATAAGGGTGATGTGAAGTAGCTTTGGGATTTGCTTATTGAATTCTGAATCTGTTCTTGCCATTCGCAGACTTACCATTAGAAGAACAAAAAAATTAAGTAACTTAAGGCCTTTCTTTTTAATGTATAATTGATTTTTGTCGGATGCTTTGATTCTCTTAATTTCTTGATTATCTTGTATTTATTGGTTACAAACAAGAAAAATAAGATTAAATTAGGTTGTGTAAGAGGTGTTGATTGTATGTGGTTTGTAAAACTTTGTAACTTTTTCGTGTTTGGTTTGTAGGTTAATGTTATGTTACTGTAACACAAGCCTTTCACAAAGATTCATGGAATGTTCTGATTTTGGTTTCACGATCTGCTTAATGCGTTGTCAATGGGTTTAATGGCATAAGAATGATGCTGATATTGATTAAAGCTCAGATGTTCCACATTTTGGCGGGGCAAGTTACTAGACTTGCAGCCATGGTGGGCATATCCTCTTTTTGATTCTTTGTCCGTCTGAGCCTCATTATATCTCGTTTTAGCAAACGTTATGAGGGCAAATTGGGGAAACGATGCAACGTTTTATAACAATTGATAAAACTTATATCGTTTCACCAATTTTTCCTCATTTGTATTTGCCAGCAGATTTGCTTTATTGTATTGGTAAGCGTTGTTTTCCAAAACCCGTATCTTGGCATGGCAGCCATGTGGCTACAGCCATGGCACGTTTTGGGTACCACTTTGACACCTGCTGACCTAATCCTTTTTATGTGGATCTTAATGTTACTGCAATTGATATGGAGGTTTTGTGGCCTTTGGCGTAGACAAATTATATTCCAGGTACAATTGCTAAATCATTTTTTAGATTGGGGTTATGGGTAATAGTGAGATACTGGTAATTAATCAATATTTCAATGTATTTCTTCAGCGTAAATGTCAGGTAACTAATAGTCACGTAAAATTGGTGGCCACTTTTGACTTTTATGCTCTCATCAAATTTTATAACTATTATTTGAACATCCAGAGGATGTAGGACTTATCAGCGTATGCTTTATGTCTTTGTTATAGGGCTTGGCGAACGGGATATAAACAAATGGGTTCTCAGAGATTCTTAATGTCGGGCTCCTGCTGTAGCTTTGTCAAGACTATTTGTTTGTACTAATATTGCTGGAACGCGTTATGGAGGTATACCAACTGTATGAATGCATTTCTAGATTTGGAGTTTTTGTTATATGAATTTTGATTTTTGAATTTCAAGTTACTGGCTTTGTATAAGATGAATCTGAATTTGTAACTTTTGAAGTCAATGTTAGTGAATTTGCGGTTTGCTGTGTATGCAGTTAATCTGAATTTGTAGTTTGTTTATGAAAATTGAGTTTTTTGATTAAAGTATACGGTTTTGTAGTAACTTCGCGTGCATTATCTGAATTTGTAGTACGTTGGGTGACATTCCAATCCATTGTGCAACGGGCTACTGCATATACACAACACATTGTCAAACACGACAACCAACAATTTTGTATTCAAATATTCCGCCGTGAAGCGCGAGGCTTAAAACCTCGTGTGCTACGATAGACATTTTATGTGAGTTTGTAACGGAGTATTAAATCAAGAACAAATTAATGTTGCAAGCTAATCTAGTACCGGACTACCGGTAGCATAGTCTACTTTAATAGTGATGCAACTTGGGATAACGATTAATTACACTCAGCACGGAAAGACATAACACACCAACATATGCTACCCATGCATCCATCCACTGCACATGGGATTCACTTTCTACATTCCACGTGTCCGTACCTTACACGGCAAGGCGTCACTTACTATTGCCCCTCTCAAAATATAACTTTGCCATCTACCAAACCCTTTACTATCTTTTTGTAGAATCAACTTTTTACTTTACAAAATGGGTGGTAATATAAACACCATTTTATTTTATAAATACATCATTTTGTATAAGCTATATAGAACACCTTACAACACTATAATGCATAAATATGATGTGTGCATCAAAAAAAGTGATATATATCAACCCCTTACAAAAATTATACTATTATATGGTTGAACAGTGAAACATAAAGATTATACCTCACACGTTTGAGTCAAATACTCGTTATTCTCAAATAATCTGTACATGGAAGATATTATTATTTTCTATGCGGCACATTTTAACAAAATTGTCTCGCTATCAAGTTATAACATGTAAATAGTTATTAGTAAAGCGTGTTTGAGAAATCATTGGAAAAAAGTAATTAGTTGCATCTGAAAATTTTCATTTTATTTGAAAAAGCAGGATAGGGCCTTTTAAAAACGCTTTTTCCATTAACGAATAATCTGTATATTGGTTTACGTCAACTTTTCTAAAATATGAGAGCTATTTGAAATTATTACAATAACCATGCACGAACTGATAAATACTGTACTATATTACGGAGTATTAATCACACACATAAAATAAATGTTTTGTACGTTTATGGCATCACTATTAACTAGCAGCAGCTAGTACGTTTATGATCTGAAAGAATTACAGAGATCATACAGAAACGAATTGTATGGGCGTAAAAAACAAGTACACCACACCAGCTAATTAAATCACTATTTTTATATTTTTTCCAACTGTTCATTTTTCCTCAAAAATGCATGTTCTAAATGATCAAGGAGTAAAATTTATTAACCATATGAAACCATAAAATTGCAAGTGGAAATAACACCAATTGTTAAGATCTAGAAGTAACAGGAAACAATCGACTAAATTAAATTAAAATGCACTAACTTAACGTACTACTGTACCTTTAATTTGTTACTGAAAACTAGAAGCAATTTACAAATCATTTAACTTCTTCATCATCTTCATGGCTTTAATTCAACCCACTCGTAACGACCTTTCAACGGAACGCCATTTACAATGTCAAAGTTATACCTGCAATTTCATAACGTAAAGTTACTATTTAATTCGTTATTAGAGAATAACTTAATTAGTAAAAGTTGTGGGTTCAAATTTTGTTAACTTACTTTTCTTTGAAACGTTTATGGAGGTCATTTTCAGCAGCAGCAAAGAATGCTTCAATTTCAGCAGCCGGGGGAGTCTTCTCCTGTGGAATTTCGCGGCGAGATTTAATCTTCTCGGCTGATTTCAGTTTCTCTTCGACAATTTCGTCGTTCAATTTGCTTGTTGGTGTACTGAAATTTGAATCCGCCATTAGAATTGTATAGAGAGTTTCAAAATAAAAAATATGTGTATTTAATTTGTTGTTTTTGAAAGAGAATGAAATTTTATAACGGAAATTAACACCGTTGTAGATCACACACACTCAGATATTTCCGTTTTTCAAAATTTGAATTACAAAATTTAACACGAACGTTAATTAATTAACAGTAAAAAAAAAACATAAATATACCTTTCTCTTTCTCGTGCATCCAAATCATCTCTTTCATTTTCACTCACCTGAAAAAACAATATTTAAATTTCAAACCATTTAAAAAAAATAAAAATAAATAAGGTCTATTCATATTTGACAACATCAAACCCAAAAACATATATACCTGAAGATCTCGACATCTAAAATTCTCATGAACTGACCCATTACTTGAACAACAAGAAACACTGACATCACTATCGAACTGGTATCTTTTAGATAACCTTAATTCTTCATCGTTACTGATCTTTCTTTTTTTACCCACAACCTCCATTTTTATCTAGCTCTCCAAAATTTACACACAACACATCATGTGTACAAAAGTGATAGCTAGCTAGAGAGAATAATATCTTTTTTGTAGTGTGATAGTAATATATTTTCTGTTAAGTTTGTTAGTTTTAGAAAGAGAAAGAGATTGAGTGGGAGTGATGATGATGACGACTAATGTGGCAGGGATTCCGTTTGAAAGCTTCTTATTATCAACTCCTCCTCTTGTGGTCCTCAAGTTTTTACGCACTCACATGAAATTCTCTCTCTCTCTCTGGATATAATTAAGTTAACGGAGCCGTTATAACGGATGTGTTTATTTTTAGTAGCGAGTATATGTAATGGGTTTAATTTGTTGAACGCCAGCTTTTATATTTTTAGATTCCTGTTTTTACCGGTTATAGCCGGTGACAGTGAGGTTAATGTGCACGTTTATTGTTGTTTGGTGCAAGTTTGGTGTGGATTTGGTCTAGAGCAAATTTCGCGTGTACATTTTGCCAGGAGATTATTATTCTGCCTATAGCAGTGTGGCGGAATATTGAAATATGTTAGGCTACCATAGACGATCGACACACTCGATCGATTCCCCATCGATCGTATTATTTGGCAACTCGATCGCGGCATGATTTTTTTGCTATCTTGGTCGTCTAAGCGATCGATACTATTTCTTTGCATCTTTTAAGTTTTAACCGTTACATAATGGTCGCCTTTAGTGGGGCACCAAATCGTCTGAAGGTCGCTAGAGAGAGAAAGCTGACGTGACAGTGAAATTGGGAGAGATTGTCTCTCTTTACTGCATCCAGCCTTATAATCTGCTTATTGCTTGTGCTTATCATGTGATTAGCTTTTTCAGGGGCTTCTTTAGAAACATTGAGTTCTTGAAGGTCTCTTGAAGTTGTGTGGCTAATGTAAGAAAAAAGAATCTTGAAGGGCCGGAGTGCATATCTATAGATAACTTATATATTTGATCCTCTCTTTAGGGTTATTACACGACACAATAACACATAAATAATAAACCGCATCTCTCTCTCTCTCTCTACGTGACAACTGGTTATTTAGTAATTGTGTACCATTTTATTTATGTTTGAGATCGTGTATTGAATTATGATTATGTTTTTGCTACATGGGCATATGATGTATTGAGTTTCCCGTAGGCCTAGACCTTAGCACGACGCGGCTTGACACAAACAATAACTCATAATGCGTTATTAATTAATTTTAAACATCTCAGAACAAATATATGCATATTTATAGTCGTTTTTACCGGAAAAATAGTTTTAAGACAAAAATACACCGTTGGTCCCTAAACTTTCCACGAAACATCGCCATGCACCCTAAGTTTCAAAAAACGTCTCCGTGTGTCCCTCCTCAAGTTTTTTTAGGCCGATTGCGTCCTTTGACCGGTTGTCCGTCGTTCAACGCCGTTGCCTTCTGTTACATTTTGTTTTTAGCACAAGGGTAATATCGTCATTATCTAAACCATGTGCTAAGGCACACGCGTTTCTGCAGCTGCTACAGTAATTACATGTTAATAAAAGCAACATTTATTCACCACTCATCCCTAAACTCTCCTCTCTCTTATCAAATCTTATCCTAAATAATTCTGATCAAATCTTAACAATGGAGCGAGGCGGATGTGGCAGGTGGGCAGTCCTAAGGACCTGTTGGAACAATGTCAACGCCGGAAGGCGTTGTTATGATTGTCCGGTGGAGGTGCGTTCATGGTTGCGTTGCTTTAAGTTAAAATAACACGTTTAGTTTAATTAATGTTTTATTCTAATGGTTGTTTTTGAATACATGTTTATGTTCAAGTTACGAGTTTAGGCGTCAAAGTTTTGATTTTAGATTATTGATTTTTAAGGATCCGCATGTCCCTTCAATGGCTGGTACGATCCACCAATGCCACCAAGAGCAAAGGAGGTGATCCTCTACTTGAGGAGGCACATTCACCGAAATGAGGCGGCATTACAAGAATGCCAAGCCGACCTCATGGCTGAGACATGGGAGGCCGTCAACGCCCGAGACAGTGCAATCGGGCTATAGGCTGCTCACCAAGCAGCTGTAGCTGAGCCCCTTCTAGAGAAGGAGAAAGTTTGCCATTTGAGGAACTTGTGTGTAGTCTCCTGGATAGTCATCATTTTAGTTTGCATATGGTGTATGTAGTACCTTTAGAAAGACAGGTTTTTTGTGTTTTGCAAAGCTTCCTAGAATGTAGAATGCATGTATAGTAGTTTGTTTAGTGTTTTATAGAAGCGTTATTGTAGGTTGCTAGTAGAAAGCTTTGTACTTCATCAACTTTTGGTAACTGGCGATGACTAATAATAAGCTTTGACTTATTTGCTCTCTGTCAAAATACAAAAACATCAGCCAAGTAAGAACTCAAGCATGAGATGATTTCTCACATAATGCAAAATGGATATATTTCCAAATGCATAAAATTTAGTAGCCTACATAGTTCAGAAACACACATTCTTAAAACATAGAAAATATTGTCTAGGAATTACATATTCGATGAAAACCATTGTCTTAGAAATACTTAGCCAATATCTTTTTTGTGGTGAAGCCATTTTTGCTGCTATAATCTTCTTCCTAGTCCACCCATGACTTGAAGACACACCTGATGCAGCATTAAGTTGACTTCTAATAAAAGATTGGTCCACACTTGCTTGTTCAATTGCTTCAAAGTTGTTACCTTTAACCTTTCTCTTCTTCTGTGATGAAACTAAACTTTGGGCTGGGATGAACCTGTTTTTTGAGACTGCTGTGTACTGGATTGACTCCCAGTAACACCTCCTTGCCCAAGACATGTTTTCTTGTTGTGTCCAGCATTGCCATAAATTCCACAAACTACACTCCTACTAGACTATGACAACTTTCTTTATCAGTATCATCTTTTTCTGTAAAAGCCCTAGTTCTCTTCTTTCGTGCCCTACCCAATGGTTTATGATGTTTAGGTGGAAGAATGGTTGTAGGCACATTTGACTTTTTTCCAATGTTGATAACCTCTGATGGGCTGGACGTGGTGTTTGTATGTTTCCTCCCATGTCTTAAGCAAGTAACATGGATGAACCCATGATTCTACAGATCTTACTTCGATTCCATTGAACCTCATATGCCAGTTGGCTACAATAGCATGTTTACATGGCATGCCTGTAAGCTCCCATCTTCTACAACTACAAGACCTGGCTTTAACATTTACCAAACGCTTTTCTCCCCATCCACTAACCTGATAGTCATCTCCTTCAATCCCTAAAACGGTGTATTTATAAGCCTCTTTCTTATTAAAGTCTAACATGCGCGTTGCCTTTGGTGTTAACGGTCCCGCACACTTGTCAATTATATGCACAACATTCAGTATTCTCTGCATGATATTCTCTAATGTATTCTAAAGCAGTAATGATGGGTTGGTGCCTATCTCCCACTAGTTTCCCATTAAACACTTCACACATGTTATTAAGTAACACGTCAGAATGAGCTCTCCCTACATATGTATAGAACATGTTTTAGTAATACAGAAAACAATGTTGAACATTGTTGATAAACACAGATTTGTTTAGTACCTGAAAAATGCGACCTTGACCAATGGGCTGGTGGTATCTTACTTAACCAAGCATGTGTAGGTTCGCTAAAACTCTTGAATGCAAGCATTGCTGCCTCAAATTGTTGGACGGTTGTTGCTGCAGCACATCTCCACAGATGTGACTTGTATTTTGCAGAATTCTATTGCAATTTCATATTCTCATGGATGTGCCTCAAACAGAATTTGTGTTCCGCACTAGGAAATACTGTTGCTAAAGCTGGAATGATGCCCTGCAGAAAGGAACGTCAATTAATTTCTAATAAAAGTATCATTTATGGATTATATAACTGGGTAAAATCAACTTTACATTAACATCACCTTTTGTCTGTTGCTGATAAAAGTGTAGTGTGAATTTGGTTGCAAGTCAAGATCATCTGCTAGACAATCAAGAAACCAAATCCATGAATCTTTGTTTTCAGCCTCAACAACATCATAGGCTAAAGGGTATATTCCATTGTTGCTATCAACACCAACAGCTGTAAGAAGCTGACCAGGAAATGGACCCCTCATAAAAGCACCATCTAATCCCAACAACTCTCTTTGACAAGCTTTTTATCCTTCCTTCAAAGCACCTAAGCAAATGTACATCCTCTTGAAAACTCTCATTAGACTTGATGGATCTGTTGCAGTTTGCACACTTATCCTAACTGTTGTATTAGGATTTGTTTTCTGCAACTCTTCAACATAGTCCTAAAAAATGGTATACTGCTGCTTATGATCACCCCTGATCTCAATTTCTGCCTTGTTTTTTTGCCCTTAATGCGTTTTGCATAGACACTTGGACTTCAAACTGTTTAGTGAGTTGATCTTGAACAACCCTGATTGGAATATCTGCATTGACTTGAACTTGGTCATGTATTTGCTTTGAAAGAAACTTTAGTCACAAGCTTTGATATCTCTTGATTGTAAACATTTGTGTTCATCCTTGAAAGTTCTAACACTCCATACATCTTTAGATGTATCTTTTGCTACATACAACAACCATGGGCAATGTTTTGGTTCTTCCTTTTCTAATCGCAAATATACATCCCTTCCGCGACCTCTAGTTAATGCACCAGTTTTCCTCTTTGGTACTGTTCCAAGTCCAATACCTCCACTTGTACCACATGTTGGTATTGTTCCAACACACCTAGCCCTAATTCTTTGTTTGTCATTCTTAATGAGTTGCAATTTCCTACGAGTTTGTATTGAATGCAGGTTGATCTTATCTTTCACTTCTTTTGCAGTTACAAAGGTTTGACCACAGAAAAAAAATACTTCTTCGTCTTCTTGTTGTGCCTTAGTTAACTTTTGTTTCTTGTAAGCCCTCAGCTTTTTCTTCCTAACTACATACTCAATCTCACTTTCAGAACCACTTGCAAACTCATCATCATTACAGAGTTCTTGTATCTCATTATTCTTAAAAAAATCATCTGGTATCTGGCTAGAACTACCTATAGTGTGTATCTCTGGAGTCTCAATCAATTTGAACATAGCAACCTCAACATCAGGCTCATCAAAAATATTCTCTTCATCAACAACTATGTTTCCATCTTGATTGTTCTCAATATCATCGACATCACTCTCACAAGTATCTGTTTCACTCACATTGTCATCACCTAACTCTTCATCAGTCTCACTTAAGTATATAGATTTACCTTTTTGTATACGCTCGATAGGTGTATGTATTTCCGCATCTAGATGACCAAACTCTTGTTCNTTCTCTTCATCAACAACTATGTTTCCATCTTGATTGTTCTCAATATCATCGACATCACTCTCACAAGTATCTGTTTCACTCACATTGTCATCACCTAACTCTTCATCAGTCTCACTTAAGTATATAGATTTACCTTTTTGTATACGCTCGATAGGTGTATGTATTTCCGCATCTAGATGACCAAACTCTTGTTCAGTTTTACATACCTCTACAGGACTACCTTTTTGTCTATGCTCAACACTAACCGGATTATCTTTTTGGCTATGGTCAACAGAAACAGGACTACCTTTGTGGCTATGGTTAACACTAACCGGACTATCTGTTTGGCTATGGTCAACATAACCAGGACTACCTTTGTGGCTATGGTTTACACTAACCGGACTATCTGTTTGGCTATGCTTAACACTAACAGAACTATCTTTTCACATATGCTCAACAGGTGTATCTTTGATCATCAAGGGTTCAATTTCTAGCACCTTAGTAGTTTCTACCAAAGTATTGACTTCAAAAGGTGGTTGTCTGACTTGACTTAAAGCCTTTACCACAACCTTTTTAACAATGTTTTCTAAGAATAATTTTTTTGAGCAGTATGGAACAACAGCAAGAGCTGCATTCTTCTTTGATGCGTCCACCTCAGAAATAACTGTCCTAATTGACTTTGGTGACATATCATCAACATCCAAACTAGTCTTACCATTTTCAATATAAATTTCTATCATCTTATGGTCTTCAACAGGATCTTTCAATATTTCTAAATTCGCAGACTCACTTAAGTTATACAAACCATCGTCTAAATTACTACAAGGCTTAACAAAGTAATAGTAATTTTTTTGACCTAGGTCGTAACCCAATTCATACATAAGAACATCCAACTCTTCAATTGACACACTATCAACGTCAACCAAATCAACTAAACTTTCCATACCTCCATCGTATATTCTACCAGGCCAGTATTAAAAAACACCATTGTGATGAACCCTCATGCTAAACATATTAGATCTACCACCTGAAACATATCAACAGACCAAAGGACATTATCAAACCTTAATAACAAATTGAAATATACCCCAATTAGAAATTCCAACGATTATAGCAACAAAACGTACCGTATTTTTTCTTAGCAGAGTTATACAGAACGGTATCAGCAACTCGATAACCTGGATCTCTTCTTACTTTCCATAAAGTAAAATCCATGTTTTGAAATTACGAAAAATATCACAATAACATTCAATGAGGGTTTGTGAATTGTGATAATTCTTGTACCGAAAGTTTTGGGACGAATAAAAGAGGCCGTCTATGTGTTTATGGGGTGGGAAGAGGGATACGACATGTGGAAGTAATACAGAGTTGCTATACCGTAATTACATAATGACGATATTACCCTTGTGCTAAAAACAAAATGTAATGGTAGGCAACGTCATTGACCGACGGAAAACGGGTTAAAGGATGCAATCGGCCTCAAAAAACTTTAGGAGGGACGTACGGAGACGTTTTTCAAAACTTAGGGTGCATGGCGATGATTCGTGGAAAGTTTAGGGACCAACAGTGTATTTTCACTCGGGAAATTATTTCGGCACTTAAACTAGCCTCGTTAGCGTTTAATAAAAAGATTAGCAAAATAGCACTTTAAGCCCCTCGCTATATTTTTAGTTTCAGTCCCTGTAGTTTGTAGGGTTTACATTTATGGCACAAAGGTGCTATATAAGCAAAACTATAACCCATTTTAGGGTTTCACCATCTCCCCTTCTCCTTAGCCGCGCCTCTCATCACCAACACCACCTCGGACCACCATCACACGCCGCCACCGCCACCCTTATCATCCCGTATCCACCATCAAGCACCACCACTCAACCCCGCATATCTTTTTTCTGAAGCAAACGCGCATCCACGTGCCACCATCTCTCGTTTTTCTGTTGTTCTTCGCAGTGTTCAATCGAAGGTAGGTATAGATCGAGCTAGAAAATCGATCTAAACATCGAAACACCACTCGTGGTGGGTCGGTGTGGATTCAAGATGGGTAGAAATGAATCTTTTTAAATAAAAATGTGTTTATTAATCTTGGTATCATCATTTGGTCTCGGTTTTTGTGTCGAGAGTTTGATACCATGAGCGTAACCTTACGGCCGTACCTATGGTTTAGCTTATAAAAGCTTTTTGACCTTATTTTTAAGCTATATTAGTTTTTGATTTATTTATTTTTCTTTGTCCTTGTGTGGAAATCATTGGGGCTGAAAACCCATTTAGGGTTTAGATGAATTCGGATCTTGAAATTTGTTTTGAGTTGGATGGAGTTAGACTAGCTTTGGATTTTGGAGCCGTAACTCTTTTTGGTCCGTTTGGTTGTGACTATCGAAAAAAATTGAGCCGA
This sequence comes from Artemisia annua, assembly GCA_014162995.1. Taxonomy (NCBI): domain Eukaryota; kingdom Viridiplantae; phylum Streptophyta; class Magnoliopsida; order Asterales; family Asteraceae; genus Artemisia; species Artemisia annua. Next base: position 125,497 of record LBNU01036050.1, on the reverse strand, counting down.
TACCTCCCATGGTCTCGGCATGGTGAGTTTAATTGTTGTGTTGTCGTAGTCGTGAGATTAGCATCGATCTGAGTAGGTTTAGTCTCGGTCGAGCCGTGGATATTGTAGCCGATTTGTTGGTTGTGGCTTTATAGTTATTTGCTTAAATTTGAGACTATACTTGTGATGTTTTGAGCAAAGTCGAGTGCCGCCGAGACTTCGTAGTCTTGTCGTAGCCTCGACAAGCTGAAAATGCATATTAGACTTGTATTGGACTCGTGGATAATATTGTTGACTATTTGACCCGAGTCTATTAAGACTCGGAATGGTGACTTGGAACATGGAGTAACTCGATATATATATATATATATATATATATATATATATATATATATATATATATATATATATATATATATATATATATATATATATATATATATATATACACACACACACACACACACAGACACACACACACACACATAGTAATGAAAATGATGAAAATAAAAACTAAAAGAGGTAATAAATAATAATAACTTATATACTGAATAATTTAATTTGTAAATAACGAATTATTTTTGTTATTTAATATATTTAAATTAAAAAGGAGAAAGATTAAAGAAAATAAAATGGATATATGTACAAGTTATTGAGTGTTCTGAAGGCAAGTTTATCGAGGAATACTACTTAGATTAATCTTGGGAGTTATTATGGAATACTGTTCAAGTTACGGATTGGTTAACGTTAATATAACCTTCCGACATGGTTAACTGACTAATTGCGTTGCTGAATTTAATTAGGGCTCAACAAACGTGTTAGATGAATTTATTAACGGGTGACCTATCCTTACGACTTACCGCCTCTTTATAATGTGTACATTAACTTTAGATTAATAAGCGAGACGAAGGAATTGTTGGACTTACCGCGTTGGCAAATTCGATAAGGATCCAATAATTCGCCCGGTTACCTTATTAAGCTTTTAATTAATCATTTAGACTTTGACCGTTGAGTTGACTTAGGGAATAATTGGTAGTCAAAAATGTTGGGAATAATTGTATCACCGGATTTATAATATGGGTCGAATGTGAATTGTTATTGGACTTAGACCTATCCGACTATTTGACTACGAAATGACTACAAGACATTAGACTCTAAATGAATTTAATTTGTTTGGGCCGTGACGGACAAACAATGGAATATACGTCTAACACATATAACAATTGTGACACTCGCGACCTTAACATAGGTATAAACTTATAAAATAATTCGACATGGGAACATTCTATTTGCGAACGAGTCATGGCGCATTGGTGTTTTATAGTATTAACTAAACATGTCTTATAATAAATATTTGGGTTAATATCGACGACTACCAACCTATTCATCTAAATTAGTTGTTCACATTGTGTGACTATTTAGTTGACCGTGTCGTCTTTTCTTGAATTTTGTCTCGTCTTTCTTGTCGTCTCCGTTAGTTTCATAGTTCTTTTGGCGTGTGTACTCTTGAGTCGTGTTCTTCTACCATTATGCGAATGATGATACCAACTGTATATAAAAGGGAAAAACTAAATCGTGTTAACAATCTGAAACATTAAACTATTGGGAATTTTGTAGATTTAGTCTACTTTTGAGGATGTCGTATTAAGACAAGTCTTATAATATTAGGTCGTGCCGGGTCCGCAGTGCTATGACGTTCTAGCTGCCGTAGTACTTTTCTTCTGTTGAGTTGTGTATTGTTTGACTTGTTGAGGTGAGTTTCATAGCTCCACTTTTACTTTAATAATGATTTATTAAACTTGGGGTGAGAGAACATGCATATTGTTTTGATTGGACCTGTGTCGTTTTTAAATGCTTAATATTGTTTGCTATGTTAGCTAGCTAAGGATAGATGATGCGTGGTTTTGCAACCTTGCAAAAGGTTTTACTTCTCAAGGGATCTTGAGAAGCTTGCAATCCCCACCAGGCAGTATACCTGACCGATGTAGTATAGTGAGTGACAAGTACCGGGGGATTGATCGTTCTCTAGGGGAATAGTGTCGTTAGGATTGAAAGCTAAGTCAACTAGGTCTAAAGGTGAGGGATGATTCTTTTTGTATTTTTTTATGTTTTTATGAAAGCAATTAAAAATCTCGGATATTGGAAGAGTGGGCAGAATTAGTTGCTAGTCAACTAACCCAAAATTAATACTTAAACAAATAAAATAAAATAAACAAGAAAAGTAAATTTGGTGAACTTCTTATAATAAGAAAATATGTTTACTTAGATTTCACTACTCCCTAGCTATCTCTTATTGATTAATTGATTTATCACAATTGTTGGATGAAGGGTTACATTCCTTAATACCAGTCATGGGGCCGTGTACGTCGTTCCCTAACTCTATAAGCTTTTATCTCTTCCTGTGACGACACGTTTAGTATCCTTTCATGGCCTCCTTAATAGTCACTTATGCATTAAACATAACCAATCCCGTAGTACACATCCGATTACGTTTCTTAAGAGGTTCAAGCTTGTTACCGTATAGGAGATTGGCCAGTTTTCTTAAGCTTATCGCGAGTCAATCACCCAAAACAACCAATAACAAATCAACAATCAATAACTAGGTTTCATTAGATTTAAGCAAACACTAAAAGCCTAAGATAGCATGTTAATGTAAAGAAAAGNCCGGGGGATTGATCGTTCTCTAGGGGAATAGTGTCGTTAGGATTGAAAGCTAAGTCAACTAGGTCTAAAGGTGAGGGATGATTCTTTTTGTATTTTTTTATGTTTTTATGAAAGCAATTAAAAATCTCGGATATTGGAAGAGTGGGCAGAATTAGTTGCTAGTCAACTAACCCAAAATTAATACTTAAACAAATAAAATAAAATAAACAAGAAAAGTAAATTTGGTGAACTTCTTATAATAAGAAAATATGTTTACTTAGATTTCACTACTCCCTAGCTATCTCTTATTGATTAATTGATTTATCACAATTGTTGGATGAAGGGTTACATTCCTTAATACCAGTCATGGGGCCGTGTACGTCGTTCCCTAACTCTATAAGCTTTTATCTCTTCCTGTGACGACACGTTTAGTATCCTTTCATGGCCTCCTTAATAGTCACTTATGCATTAAACATAACCAATCCCGTAGTACACATCCGATTACGTTTCTTAAGAGGTTCAAGCTTGTTACCGTATAGGAGATTGGCCAGTTTTCTTAAGCTTATCGCGAGTCAATCACCCAAAACAACCAATAACAAATCAACAATCAATAACTAGGTTTCATTAGATTTAAGCAAACACTAAAAGCCTAAGATAGCATGTTAATGTAAAGAAAAGACAAACAATTAATCAAACAACACATAGACATATTGAATGATTAAAGGAAAAACTTATCTTCAATTGAACATGGAAGAAAAGAGGGTTTGAAACCCTAAAAATAGTGTAAAAGTCAGACTAGGGTTTATCTCCAAAGTTGCACACTTAATGAATGAAAAATCCAAAACTATATATAGATTTTACAAGCTGACGGCGTCAGGTTATAAGCCCTGACGCCGTCAGGACGCCATGATTAGGGTTCTCGGATCTCCTAAAATAACTTCTGACGCCGTCACTTGCAAATATCATCTGGGCCGTCTCGTGTATCCATAAAGCCAGACGGCCTCAACTTTTTAACACCTGACGTCGTCAGGTGTAAATTACATGTTTTCTTCTAGGGCGTCTAGTGTTAGAAATCCATCCTTTTGAGCATAAGGTGACGACGTCAGCTCCAAAGCGTGACGCCGTCAAGTGTGAAATCTTGACTTTTCTTGTTTTCTTCATACTTGAGCATAAAAACGTCCGAAAAGCTCCAAAATGCTCCATTTTCCAGAAATCACGTTTCAAGTACATAAAAAGAGAAAAGGAATGATCTGAGATAATATTTGATCATAAAATCACCATTTAGGGCTTAAATGACCCCCTTAAAGCGTAACAAATATTTCCTTATCAATAGATTATAAAAGCTGCAATGTATAGGGTTATTATATCACAGCTGCAAACTGTGTAGGGTATAATAACATGCTGCAAGTGTAGGATAGTACTATAGTGTGGACCTATAGGAAATTAATGCTGGTTATTGATATGAGAGTGAGTTGTTAGTTGATGCCTTAGACTAGTATAGCAAACTTATGCGCATTTTTGGTCCACTAGTACGTATTGTTTTGAGTCTAAACCTATGAACTCACCAGTGTTAGCTGACCTTTTAGCATGTTTTCTCAGGTACTGAGTGATGTATTTGTGGTTGCTTGTTTGTATGGGAAGCTTGGCAAGTGGCGTGGTTATCGGATCAGTCAGACTCTGATAAACTATATGGGACATATCTTTTGTTTTATTTGGTCTTACCTAAGTACTTATGGAATAAATGTAAACCTTAACTGCTGGATTAAAATTTTTAATTTAATCAGATGATGTTATTCCGTTCTTGTACTTGTGTTGCGTACCAACCCAAGTAACAACCCGAAACTTTGATAAGTCTTCCGCTGTATTAAAATTTTGGGAGTGTTATAGATTGGTATCAGAGCTAAGGTTATAGAGAACTGGGTATTCATTAAAAACCTAGACTATAACTATTTTTCAAAAAGACTGATCCTGTAACCGATGCACGCCTGCCAAGCTAAAGCCCCTAGTAGTAATGTGATATGTTTGGTATGATGTTTGTTGTGAATATGCGTTTAGTATAATGCAGTATTTATTACCATGAGTATAGATTATGATTCTTGATATTTTTGGAATTTTGGGAGAAGTTTTGATATAGTCGTTGCGTTGTGTGATTCAACTATTTTGAACACTTATACTTACCCCTACCGTTGTCATGGACTATGCCTTTCTCTATTAAACTTTCGTTCACTCGTGCAGTTGGAAAGAACATTTCGGTATATTCCCTGTGCAATCACGACTTCCCTCTATGTCATCTCACCACGTAATCTTGGGATGAGATATTTGCCATATTCCCCCGAAAAGTCCACCTTAGTGTCATCTGAGAACCCGCCTCGGAACTTTTACGTTTAGAAAGGGTGCTTGTGTGCCCCACCCTCTACTCGAACTTTTAGGTTTTGTTTTAGGCGGAAACCCCTTACCGTGACATGAATTAGTTCTTCCGTATGGCAGTTGACGACTAGCCCAAGTGCTCTATCTACAATGCTCACATTCCTGTGTGATGTGACTCCATTGTTGGAACCTTACTACCCTCTCTCTCTCTCTCTCTCTCTATATATATATATATATATATATATATATATATATATATATATATATATATATATATATATATATATATATATATATATATATATATATATATATATATATATATATATATATATATATATATATATATATATTTTGTTAATACAAATATCATCCGAAAAACGTTATTTATATTTTACGATCTTTGTTATATTTTGTTAACGACAAAATATAAAGTTTATTTTAGCAACAAGTATAAATATAGTTAAGCCTTTTACATATAATGTCACAAGACCTTTTATTATACAAGTTAAACATCACTTAGTTAACATTTGCATTTTACACTAGTTTAAGCATAAATAGAAAGTTGTTATTACATTATGTGTTGCATCATGATCTTTGGAAGATTGTATGATCTTTGGAAGATATGGTAAAGATATTGTTTAGATTGCTACTCAATGTATCAAGGAAAGATATGGCAATATCTTGGTTAGATTTGGAAGAAAACTTGGAGGATTGTGTGTCAGAGTTTGGTGGAAACAAACTCATACACGGACGGAACCCATGATTTGGTTCCGTCCAATCCGTGGCCTTCTGACTTTGTTTTTCTATAAATAGTCGGCCATCCCAAGTTGTTTCTTCATCACTTGCAATCATACATTATCATACATACTCTCATAACTTATATCTAACTAATTCATCTTTCTTAGTGAGATTTTCTTATAGCAAGAAGATCACAAACTCATATCAAAGACATACAAGCTTCAACGCAAAGTTGCCATACTTGTTTGTTTAAGTAGTGTGTGAACTTGTGTTGTTTATACTTTCATTGATTGTATCTATTCATTAGTTATCGGTTAGTATTTTAGTCCTCTAAATATATAGTGTGATGGGAGTGGTTGTGCCCTTGTAAAAGAACTCGACATCTAGCTTTGTGTCGGTAATCTTGTGTAAGCGACGTGTAAGGTTTCTCCACCGGTGAAAGGAGCTTGTTGACTAGTAAGAGTAACTCTCGAGTTGGATACTCGGGGCGTGGAGTAGGGCAAGGAAAAAGAGTCCTTGTAGCCGAACCACGATAAACATTCGTGTTGTGGTTTGATTGTTTCTTACTCTTTTCTTGCATATTACTTATTGATTGTTTGTATCGACATTTGATTACACGTAAAGTTCTCTAACGCAATTAAATTTAAAAACCGGTAAACAATTCAACTCCCCTTCTAGTTTTCCACAATTGGCATCAAGAGCTACGTTACTCAAGATTTCTAAAATATATTGTATTTTAAAACTTGAAACGATCCAAGGATTTTGAAAATTTCAAAGAAGGGCAATCTATGCAAAGACCACCACTATTTGAACCAAATGATTTCATATATTGGAAAAACCGCTTTGAAACTTACGTGAAATCAAAAGATATAGATTTATGGTATATAATAATTGAAGGTGATAACAAAATCACTTTTAAAGATATTGCTAGTGGTAAAGATGAGGATAGCTCACTTACTACACATAGTGCTGATCAAAAGAAATTAGTTGCTAAAAATAATGAAGCCAAAATGATGCTTTATAATGCTTTACCAAAGAAAGAGTATGAAAGAGTCTTTATGTGTAAAACCGCTAAAGATATTTGGCAAACTTTGATAATCACTCATCAAGGAAACTCACAAGTTAAAGATAACAAAATTTATCTTCTTGTACAACAATATGAGCAATTTTCTATTCCCGAAGATGAAACTATTGATTATGCATTTGCTAGGTTTAGCACCATTATTACTTCACTTAAAGCACTTGATGAATATTTTTGTAGTAAGAACTTTGTCAGGAAATTCCTTAGAGCACTCCATCCAAAGTGGGGAGCAAAAGTGACGGCTATTGAAGAATCTAAAGATCTTTCGAGCATGTCACTTGACGAACTAATTGAAAACCTCAAAGTCCATGCAATGGTAATGGAGAAAGATTCGGAGATAGTCAAAGGCAAGAAAGAAAGGGTCAAATCTATTGCCTTAAAAGCTAGAGTTGAATCAAGTGATGATGATGAATCTAGTTCGGATAGCGATGATGAAGAATATGCCATGGCCGTTAGAGACTTCAAGAAGTTCTTTCGAAGACGAGGAAAGTTTGTAAGACAACCTAAGGATGACAAGAAATCTTTCCGAAAATATCGTGACGATAAGAAAGGGAAGGGTGAACGAAAGTGTTTTAGATGTGGAGACACGAATCACCTCATAGGAGAATGTCCAAAGCCACCCAAAAACAAAACTCAAAGTGCCTTTGTAAGTGGTGCTTGGAGTGATAGTGAAGATGATGACGAGGAGCCAAAGAATGACGAAATTGCTCTCATGGCTCATGACTCAAATGAGGTACACTCCGATTCATCTTGTTCTTCTATTGATGATGATACGTTGCAAAAAGAATATAACAAACTTTGTGAACTAAGCTTAAATATCATAAACAAAAACAAAATTTTGAAAACTAAAAAAGGAGTTTTTGGAAAATGAAGTTTACGAATTAAAAGAGAAAGCCAAACGTTTAGAAAAGAATAAAGCTATTGACACAATGTGCAAGTCATGTCAAGAGCTTAAACTTGAAATTGAGAAAATTAGAATCACACAAAATGATCTCATTAAACAAAACTCAAAATTCAAGAGGTTTGTTAAAAGTATATCATGTGCGGATAAAATTATGAAAATTCAAAAATCACCACATGATAAAACCGGCCTAGGATTTATGAAACTAGGAAACCTAGGTAGTCTAAAGAAACAAACCGAGAAAAGAACAAGAAACCAACACAACTGACACAGTGTCCCAAGGATCAGACGGAACCAAAAACAAGGTTCCGTCCGTGGAACAAATTGGTTCCGTGGGAACTGTAGCAGAACCAAGTGGAAGTTCGTCAAACCGTTCCGAATTCGTTAAAGTTTCAAATAAATCTAATGTAGTTTCAACTGAAACAAAACTAAAACCGGCTATCAAAGTAGGAGTAGGACTTGTCAAGAATGAATTTAGAACTAGAATAACTCAACCAAGGTCCAAAAATCCTATTCCCAAACGCCCTTTTTCCAAAGAGTAACTGCAACACTCAACACAACTATCAAAATGGTTGGAACCAAAACTTGCCAAGACAATACCATGTTCCAAATTACATGTCTTGGAACCCATATCAACCATTTCCATACATGAACCAAAATAATGGTATGTTTAACCAAAATGGACCCATGAGATATTAGGGACCAAATGTTTGAGTGTTTATTATAAAATAGGTATGCCTTAAAGTATGTTTGGAACCGGACGAATGGTTCAAAGATAGCGGTTGCTCAAGGCATATGACCAGCAACAAAAGTCTCTTTTCAACCTATCAAGAATATGATGGAGGTAACGTCACCTTTGGTAGCAAACTTAAAAGCAAAATCATCAGAAAAGGTATTATCTCTCATGTCTCCCTCTCTATAGATGATGTCGCTCATGTTGACAATCTAGGCTTTAATCTACTTAGTATAAGTCAACTTTGTCGTAAGAAGTATAATGTCCTTTTTAGTGAAAACGGAAGGAAGATACTAAAAGATGGTATAACCATTGCCAAAGGTGTCCTTAAGAATAACGTATATGTCATGAAGATTGATCAAACATCTAGAGACAAACTTTGCCTCACCTCATTAGATGAATCTTCAACTTTATGGCATAGACGTTTAGGACATGCTAATATAAGACTCATCCAAAATCTCTTGTTGATCCCAGTTGAGCAAAGATCTTATAGAAGCTGACTTATACAAACAATGAATTAAACAAGATGCGGAAAATAATGTTTAACTTAAGAAGAACAATGATTTTAACACTAAACACTTCAATATTAATACGAGCACTCTAAACAATGCTAGGGGTTTACAACCTTGAAGTGAATTGACTCTAACACAATACGTGATACTTCTGTATCAATAACCTAACCTAGGATCTCCTTTTATAGACTAAGGAGTCCTGTACAAGACAAGTATAAGTTACACAATATTCGAATAAGTCATACAATATAGAATATACACCAAATCCTTTCTATACTTGTCTAACCCTGTACATAAACTTATCACATAAGCAGCAGGATCATTATGTCTTTTGCAGTAGAATCATCTAGCAATAGATTGATAACACTAGCAGTAGAGTTATCTGACTAGCAGCAGTTTGATACTTAGACTAATTTCAAGCAGCAGAAACTCAAAACCCAACAATCCTCTCCTAAACTTGATATTTGCTCCTCAAATCATCATGTTTCTTCTAAGCTCAAAAAACACTAGGAGGATGCTTCCAAACACTCTATTTCTTCAAAAGCTTCTCATATTTTTGCAATAAATTAAAAGCTTGATCATCATAGCTATAAGGCTTTTGCAATTGAAGAAGTTTGTTACCTCTCACCATCTGATGAACAATCTCTAGAGAAGAAGCTAATGGATAATCTTTTTCTGCCAGCATATACATGGTGAATGGCCCAAGTTCCAAAACATGAACTCTAGAACTTTGAAAAAGCATCCATCTTCTAACTTTGTAACCTTTGATCTCTCTCCATTCTGAATCTTCCAAAGAAGGATCAAACATTAGTTTCAGAGACTGCCACATAACAAAGTCAGTCATAGCTTGAGGATCATCTTGTATTGAAGTGTTAAATTTTGTAGCACCAAACTTCTCCTTCATCATTCTCCAAAGTGTACAAACACCCTCTCTATCAAATTAATATAAAATTTGTTGAAGCCTAAGAAACCTGTAGTTCTTACCATCAGTTCTCTTGACATCAAAAAATGTTCCAATAGCACTTTCATACCCTGAAGAGATATGAATAATTGGATGTTTGATTCCCACTGGTTCAGCATCAGCTACTTCAGGTTCACCCATCTTAACAACCACAGTGAGAACCTCCTTTTGCTTCTTCAGATGCTCAGTAGGAGTATGATCATCATCATCTTCAAACTCACACTTTCTCTTCATTCTCTTTCTCAGATTCTGTTGGACTGTGTGAGTAGAAACCTTCCTCTTCTTCCTAGCAAAATTCTTTCTTCTTATTCCTCTTTTCTTACTACCATGGCTAGGAAGAGGTTTAATCTCTGCTATACTCTCTTTCACCTGTTCTGCTACTTTAGGCTTTTCAACATTCTCAACTTCTAACACTTGCTCTGCCTCTTTTACTTTCTCAGGACCCCTTCTTTTCCTATTCATCTCAGCAATAAATTCTTCATCTTCTTTTGACCCAATAGCTATAAACCTCTCAGTCTCTTTCTTAGCTTGTTGGTACATCTTGAAGATATCAGAATCTGAAAAACCTTTGAGTTAAACAAGTCTCCATCCCTTCATATGTCTTAAGTATTGCTCATATTCTTTTCTTTGTTGAAGAGGTGTTAGACCCCTGAGAATTTTTCTTTTCTTTTCTTGCAGCAGCAGCTTCCTTTTGTTTTTTGGCAGTGAACTCTTTCAACCAAGACTTTACATTAAATGCAGGTATCTCTTGCTCCTCAATTTTGAAAAGTTTTGAGAGCTCAACCTTTGCATTCATCCTAATCTTCTTTTCCTCCCACTCCTCATACTCCTTCCTATCCTTCTCCTCTTTTTCAGCTTGAAGTCTTTCTTGTTCAAGAAGTTGTTGTTCAGCTTGATACTCATCTTCTTGAAATTTCTGAGCAGCAATAGCATCATGTTCCAACTGTTTTTCTTTTGGCCAATACTGAAAGGGAATCTGTATAAGATCTACCTCTTCATCACTAGAATCAAGCTCAGGCTCTTGATCAACCATTTTACCCTTTCCCTTATCAGATGCAGCTGCAATTGGAATAGACTTCTTTTTTGGAATGGTAGGTTCTCTGATGGTCATTACTTTAGTAGATGGTTTTGACACTTGTGGTTCTTTTGGGAGTGATTTTGATTGTGTTGTGGATGGAGGTGTTGGTTGTGGTTGAGATGGTGGTAGTTGTGGTACTTGTGTGGATTATGATGAGGTTGGTGGTGTTTGTTGCTTAGATTGTGCTGCTGATGCTTTCTCCTCAAGCATCATCATTGCCTCAACTGCACTTTTGTCATTTGAACCATCAGCAGAACCCTGAGCATTTGTATCAGCAGCAGAATCCTGAGTAGCAGAATCCTAAGCAGCAGAATTTTGAACATTTCCACTGGAAACAGAATGAATCTCTTGAGCAATAGTGTCTTGAGCATTAGATTCTTGAGCAGTAGAATGCTTAGCAGCTTTAGCAACAGATTCTCCTAAGCTCCTTAAAGCCCCACTCATCTTCTTGGTAGCTTTCACAAGTTCTTCAGGCTCCAAAGTTTTGAGTTTTTCTGCAACTTGCTCTTGAGTTTCAATAACCTTTTCCAACACTGCCTCATGACCCTTTTGATCAGGAACCACAAACCTATCAACGTTGTCACCATCACCACTATCAAACTCCATGTCCTCTCCTACACCCATACTAGTATCCAAACCATCATTAGCATTTTCTTCCAAAATTTTATCCTCCCCTGAATTCATCATATCATTCCTCCCCTGTTTGGAAGCATCCTCTTCCAAATGAGTAGGATGTACAGAGGAACCAATAATCCTGGAAGGTCCCACTTTCTTAAATCTTTTGAAGGTTGAAGATCTTGATTTCTTTACATTTGTCAACACTTTCATCTGCTTCTGCAACTTTGTAATCTCCTTGGCCTGAACAGATGATATAGATTGAAGATCAAGAACCTGTATCTCCAAGGTTTTGCATTTGGTCTCCAATGTTGTACATTTTGCCATCAATTTTATAAGTTTCATACTAGCCTCATCACTTCAACCTGTGTTACCTGGTCCGAGAGGTGAATCACTGGCATTGTCAAGTTGTACAGTGTCATCCATCAATTCCTCTATTTCATGTCTATCCTCATCACTTCAGTCTGTATTACCTGACCCGAGAGGTGAATCAATGGATGTAAACCCAGCATCAAACCTAGTTTGATCATCTGAGCCCCCTGTCTTTGCCATGTAGCTAGGGTTACCATCACTGGATTCAGATTTATCAGAATCCTCCTCACTAGATATTGCCTTGGATTGGGTCTTATTGATGTTACCACTATCCTGCTCTGCATCAGAGCTAGAAGCAGTAGTGGCAGCCCTCACCAATTTGTCTCCTCCATCACCTGAGACATCCTCATCTGCATCACTAGATCTAACACTGGCCTGAGGTTTCTCAGTGTTTTTAGTGGAATTCTTGCGTTTATAGACAATTCTGGGTTGAGTGGCTATACAAGTAAAATCGGGTGTTTGATGGTAACCAATGGGTGTGCCTGATTCTTCACCCTGTGTTTGTTGCACAAGTTGCACCATATAGGGTAAAAGAGGTGTAATTTTGCCTGAAAAACCTTTACTATCTCTTAACAAAAAGGAAAACATTTTTGGCACAAGTTTGGTTGAAGGATAAACACCCTTGTGAACTTTTGTTTTAGTAAGTTGGTTTTCCACAAAGACTTGTACAAATCTAGGATAAAGCAAATATTTTCCAGACTCATTGATACTCTTGACCATACCTTCCAAAATCATGTTCGAAAAATTAAATGGTTATCCTTTGCTCAAACATATCATAGCAGATGCTATGACAACACTGAACTCATTCCACCCAGATGTTTTAGGACTCAAACAATGTAAAAGATTATGGACCAAAAACTTCCAATGAGAACAGAGAAGCCCTTTTTGAAATTTTAAACCATCATTTTGCCTCTCATATCCCAAAGTTTTTAAACCTTCAAAAATGGCAGTGTTAACAAGACACTTAGTCCCTGTATCATCATCAAAGAGAAGAGTTTCTCTTATAGAGGATTCATTGACAAGCACTAGTTGACCATCTACCCTGGCCTTAATCTGTTTTTCCCCATTGATAATTTTGACTCTAGCAGTGAGCCAAAACTGTTTAATGTAAGGAATTAATATAGTAGGATTCACAGTTAATGCATACCTAATTGAAGTAGCATTGGTGAAATGAACCATCTCTGTGAATTCTTCAGGGACCATTGATGCATCCAAAAATGCAACATTGTTGTGACTCTCAGCCCAGTTTCATGTCGACTCCATCAATTAGGGTTTGGGAATTGGGGGTTTTTGATTTTGATGATAATTGAGTATTGGGGTTTGATTATACTTCAATTGTGAGCGCGTAAAACTAATTGTGAGATCCAATTAGGTTTTTAAAACGTATGGTGGAAGTTACATAACCGCCCTTACACTTTCAAACTTAGCAGTAGAACCCTGTGTAGCAGTGGAACCCGCAGCAGAGTAATATAACTAGCAGCAGAGTCATTTTCCAGCAGCAGAGTTGTCTGCACATATGATTTAACCATCCTTATCTCAGAAGCATTATGACTTTTTCTTGGTCAAAAGTCAAAAGTCAAATTTTCCATAATTAATACCCGATTACAAAAATAAATACCAATCACCAACCGAGCATTAACTCTCCTTAGAGACAATTTTTCCTCAATAAAAGGGGATCTAATCACTTCCAATTATTCATTCAAAAACCCTAATCACTTCCAAAAATTTCACAATCAAATCAACCATGTCTTCTAAACCCGAAATTGTAGAGATTTCATCTGATTCATCTTGGGATTCCTCTCCTTTTCCCGAATACCAACCTCCCTATCGTCCTCCAAGAAGAGGATGTAGAACAAAGGAACAAGCCCGTAAGAAGAAACATGATGTAAATGCTTCTGAAAAACTTCCTACCCCCTCCACTGTCAAACAAGCAGCTATCTCTGATTCTTCCTCTGGTGAGCTAAAATCGTGTCCAAGCTATGTGTCAAGCTATCATTCAGAAGAGGAACAACCTTAGGTTCAAGGTCCTTCAAAGGGTAAGCAGGTATTGACTTCTCAATCAACAAGCTCTGCTCCAACACCCAAAACCACCCAACTTCCAAAACCACCAATGCAAATAATTGGACTTGCTAATAAGCATGTGTGGAGCCAACTCAAGAAGAGAGGAGGCAACAAAGCCATGCCTGACTTCAAGGGTAAAGGAAAAAGGACCATGGAGTGGTTGGTTAGGGATCTTTGGATGTATGGTAGCTTTTGTGTTCACAGAACTTTGCGGAAAGCTTTTGTAATTTTCATCTTGAAATATGAATGAAGATTTACTTTTCTTATTTAATTGTCTTGTATAAAACAGCAACATCATCATCACATTAAACTTATCCTGCAAAAGATTAGTCCAATTCCACAAAAACACAAAGCATACACATCCACAATAATCATTTTGCTTAATTATACTTAGCAGTAGAATAACTAGATAGCAGCAGAGTATAACTAGCAGCACAATGCATGACCAGTAATAGAAACAAGTTCTAAGATCAATGACAGTACAAATACTTCACAAAAACACAAAGAGATAAGTTTTCATAGATTGATCATTCCAATACTTGCAACTAAGAATTGAAATCTACCTACATCAAAGTGTTTTGTAAGTAGATCAGCAACATTTATGTCAGTATGGATTTTAACAATTTGAATCAACTTCTTTTCATAACAATCTCTTATAAAATGGTGTCTTATCTCAATATGCTTTGTTTTAGAATGAAAAACAGTATTTTAATTATGCATAAGGTACTGTTATTGTCTATATGAATTTTGGTGTTTATTAAGTTGTACCCATAGTCTAGTAGTTGGTTTTGCATCCAAAGAACTTGACCACAACAACTTGAAGCAGCCACATACTCAGCTTCAGTTGTTGAATTTACCACCACAGTTTGTTTCTTGCATTGCCATGACACCAACCTTCTTCCAAGAAATTGACAACCTCCTGTTGTGGATTTTCTATCCAAGCTAGCCCCAGCATAATCACTGTCAGAGTAAGCCCCCAACTCAAAAGGTGAATCCTTGGGATACTAAAGCCCCAATTTAGGTTGATGCCTCAAGTATCTAAAGATTCTTTTCACTGCGTTGAGATGTGATTCTTTGGGATTGCACATGCACATACAACAAACATAATGTCTAGTCTTGAAGCTATACGATACATTAATGAATCCAATCATTGATCTGTACAAGTGAACATCCACATCTTTACCATCTTCATCTTTCAATAATGGCTTGTCTGTCTCCATAGTTGTCTTTGCAGGCTTTGCATCATTGAATCCGAATTTCTTCAAAATATCAGTCACATACTTATCTTGACTGATAAAAATCCCATCCTTCTTTTGTCTTACTTGTAATCCCAAGAAAAATGTGAGTTCTCCCATAGAACTCATAGAAAACTTATCCTTCATGATCTTTTCAAACTCCTTACACATAGCTTGACTTGTTGAATCAAAGATGATGCCATCAACATAAACGTGAACTAGCAATATATCATCTTTGTGTTTCTTGATAAACAAGGTTTTATCAATCCTACCCTTGGTGTAACCACACTCTAACAAGTAGGTTGATAACTTTTCATACTATGCTCTGGGAGCTTGATGCAATCCATACAGTGCTTTTTCCACCTTGTAGACTTTGTCAGGGAAATTTGGATCTTCAAAACCAGGTGGTTGTGACACTTAAACCTCCTCTTTGATTTCCCCATACAGAAAAGCACTTTTCACATCCATTTGATACACTACAAAGTCTTTTTATGAAGCATAGGCCAAAAACATTCTTATCGCCTCAATCCTTGCTACAGGTGCATATACTTCATCATAATCAATAACTTCTTGTTGTGTATATCCCTGAGCAACTAATCTTGCTTTGTTTCTAATCACTATGCCTCTTTCATCTCTTTTGCATCTGAAAACCCATTCTGTCCCAATAGCCCTCTTACCATTTGGCAGATCTACCAAGGTCCAAACTTCTTGAATCTTAAATTGGAGAAGCTCTTCTTGCATAGCTTCCACCCAACTAGAATCTTGTAAGGCTTTATAAGCATTTTTGGGTTCCACTTGTGATAGAAAACAAGCAAATAGGCAATTTTGCAGATCTTTGTGGCTATTTCTTTGATGGAGAGATCTGGCAAAGAAACCTTTGTGAAGTAGATCTTGTTGCTCCTTTGTCTTCTTCCTTGTTTGAACATTTGATGATGGATTACCTAAAATTTGATCTTTTGGATTATTCTTATGTACTCTTGTTGTCTTTGTCGGACTGACAGGAATATTAAGTTCCATGTTGTTGAAGTCAGTCTCTACACCAAAAATTTCACCATCAAGAGCTTCATCATCTGTATCAACATATATTTCTTGCAAACCAGGCATACTTGGATCACTGGAGTAAGTTGTATCAGCTAAAGATATGCCCTGTGTGTCAGCAGTAGGAAACTTGAGTGTAGCAGTAGAATCACTATGCCCAGTAGCAGAGTCTTTTGATATAGCAGTAGAATCAAACTGACTGTTGCTAGAGCAAGTTTCCTTTGTAATTTCCACAATATCAGCCAAAAAGGGTTCTTCATTGACTACCTCTGTATCACCGAATGATTTTAAACCATTCTCCTCATCTCCTTTGGGAGGATCTACAACACCATCATCTTGTGAACTTTTGTGCTCCTGAGTGGGAATAATAGTAGGACCAAGCTTCCATTTTTCAATCAGCACAAACTCCTCTTGAGGTGGTGTTTCCTTAGAACTTGTAGCTGCAGGTTCATTAGCTTGAGTACCTGCAACATGGTTAGTGTCTACACCTGTAATCACTGGCTCATAATTCGTAGTTTTGGTTAGCATATCAATATTAAAGAGCCACTCTGGTCCTTCCCTGCAACATTAGGTGTATGTTCATCAAACCTAATATGCAAATTCTCTTCTACATGTTTGGTTCTCTTGTTGTATACCCTAAAAGCTTTACTATTTATTGAGTATCCAACAAAATAACCTTCATCAGCCTTCTCATCAAACTTGCCTGACTGGTCTTTGGTATTCAAGATGGTGATAGGACACCCAAATGGTCTAAAGAAAGCTATCATAGGTTTCTTACCATGAAATAACTCATAAGGGGTCTTATTGTGAGGCTTAACCACCTTACTCCTATTTTGCACAAAGCAGGCAGTGTTCACTGCTTCAGCCCAAAAAGGTATAGGTAACTTAGAGTCTGACAACATAGTCCTAGCAGCCTCAATCAATGTCCTATTTCTCCTCTCAGCTACACCATTTTGTTGAGGAGTTCTAGCAACACTGTACTGTCTTAGAATACCCTTACCAACACAGAACTGATTCATGATATGATTCTTAAACTCAGTTCCATTGTCACATCTGATTATTTTAACTTTATGATTTACTAGGTTTTCTATTCTAGTTATGAATTCCTTAAGAATTTCAGTTGTTTCATCCTTAGAACCTAGAAAGAACACCCATGTAAACCTACTAAAGTCATCTGTGACAACTAGGCAATATTGCTTCCTATTCAGACTATGCACATAAACAGGTCCAAACAAATCCATATGAAGCAATTGTAAAGGCTTGGTAATTGTGTTCACAACTTTGGACTTAAAAGAGACTCTGTGTTGTTTACACTTTTGACAGGCAACACAGGTTTCAAAATTTTCAAAAACTTTTGTAGGTAAACCTCTTACAAGATTACCCTTAACCAATTTATTCATAGTTTTGAAATTTAAGTGTCCAAGTCTTCTATGCCATAATTTGGATTCATCAACAGTGGCCTTTGCAAGAAGACAAGTTAAAGCTCTTTTGGGAACTATGTTCTTTATATGATCACTGTAAATGTTATCAGTTCTAGGGACTCTTAGTAAAACAAAATTTTCATCTGGGAACTTAAAGTCAGGAGAAAGGATAAGACATTCAATGTCAGTAAAAAGAACAAAGTTCCTTTTGTCACACATCTGTGAGACACTATAGAGATTGAACTTAAGTCCCTCTACAAGGTACACTTTTTCAAAATCCAAATTTCCTGTTCTTATAGTACATGAACCTACAATCTTTCCACCTTTTGGATCATTCCCAAAAGCAACATATCCATCATCTATTGGTAAAAAATCTTCAAGTTGGGACATGTCACCAGTCATATGTCCAGAGCATCCACTATCCACAATGCCTTTATCCTTTAGTTCATCTAGGATATTGCCCTGCACATGAAAAATAGAGAAGTTAGTTTCTCTGCCTTGTGCATCAACATAGTCATATTTGATGAGGTCCATTGATGCACTACTGTTATTGGAAACTTGAGATAAAACTTTTGATTTTGGTTTCCAACTCCAGCAAGCTGAGGCCTTTACAACATAAAAATGGTTTCCAACAACTGTGTCTGTTATTACTTTAGGTACAACAATAGAGTCTGGTGCCTTAGCAGCAGAATCTACTTTTGAAATAGCAGTAGGACCAGCTGTATTTTTGTGAAAAGGCCTGTTTGGCTGAGAAGTGATAATTGATCTAGTTGCACCAGATCTCATTAATACTGCTCTTCGAACCATGTTTCTTTTAGAAGGAGAGTGATCCCTTTTTGAAAAATTTTAATGGTTCACTCTTGTATGTTGGTTCCAAACAGGTTTTTGGTAGTCTTTACAATTTATCATGAGATGCTCAAAACTACCACATTTATAACATGTCTTCTTTCTAAGTTGAAATTCATGACCTAATTTATGGGAAACTAGGTTATTCAAATTTCTTTGGTTACTCCTAGGCCTGTTATTAAACCTTTTCATGTTATGTCTAGGTACTTCATTATATTCAACAACTTTCCTAGACATAGAATGACCTAGCACAGGTTTTAGAAATCTAACCTGTTTAACTCTTAACTCATCAACTTTAGGAATTTCTTACTTTTTGTCACTTTGTGTTGACTCAACCTGTTCATCCTCACTATCTAACACCCAATCTTCAATGATTGGTGCATCTGAAAACTTTTTATCATCAACCTTAGGTGTTTCATTATTAGATTACTGGTTTCACCTACAGTGTTGTTGACATCTAACTCACTTAGAAATGATAACTCCTTAGCTGTTGGTGCAAAAGCACTTTTTATAGGAGGAGCTACTTCATTATATCCTATGCCACTGCCTCTTCTCATTAATTGACACTCAATGGTTTTATTTATGACAGTTGAGGCAAATTTTTGTTTTTCAACTCTAATAACATGATTATCTTTTTCTGCAAGAGCTGCATCCCTATCCTGTTCTACTTCTACTAGCTTTTTCTTAAGTGCTTCTATTTCATTATTTTTAACAAAAAGCTCACCATCTTGTATATTGATCCTATCAACATATTAAAACTCACACTCTTTAAGGTATTCAAGTCTTCTTTCTACATTTTGAATTCCTACTTTATAAACTAAGTTATCAAGTTTTAGAGATTCAACTTCATGTCTAAGACTTTCATTCCTAGCCTTAAGTTCTTCCATAGTGTCCACACATGACTGAAAAGAACAAGTAGAATCATTAGATTCATTGGATACCTCTGAGTCAGAGCCAGATGAGGAACAAGCATAGGCCATAAGAGCAAAATTATGCCCTTTGGGTTTCAACTCCTCAACAAGAGCATGATTTGGCTCTTCTTCGGCCATGTCACTCCAGTCATAGTCACTTAAACCATCACAAGAAACCAAAGCAGTAGAAGGCTTTGATTATTCTGCAGTCTTTTTGGTAGTGTCTCCATTCTTCTTTGGAGCCCTGCATTCCCTGGCAAAGTGACCCTTCCTGTTGCAGTTGTAACATTCTATCTTTGATTTGTCAAAGCCCATGTTACCCTGTGCCTTGTACTTGAGTTGTCTTCCAGTTCTCTTCAGGAACTTCCTTGCCCTCAAAGTCAACATAGCCATTTGCCACTTCAAATCAATTTCTTCAAGATCATCAGGATCAATGTGATCAGCATCCTGATTCAGAATCTGAGTACCTGTAGTAAGATCAACCAAGAATGCATAGATAGCAGCATCACTCATGGTGTCACTGTTTGTTGAACCAGCAGCAAAACCACCACTGCTAGCAGCAGAGACTCCATAAGCAGCAGAATGAGTGTCTGAAGAGTTGGTGCTTTTTGAAGACACAAAAGCTATATTCTAAGCAGCAGTAGATGAAGAAGATGAAGAATTCATCTCAGATTCATATACTTTGTTAGGAATATGTTTTTTTCTTATTGAAAATTCGGTCACCCCAAGTATTGTTAAGCATCATGTAGCTCGTAGTATTTAATATACTAGTAAGAATGTAGTTTAGTATTAGTTAGTATTCGTGGTGTCGAGTCGGGTCTTTTACCCTCTGTCAGCTCGCTCCACAGCCTAGTTGAGGCATTCATCCATCTTGTAAGTATAAATAGCCCTTCCCACACATGGGAAGGGTTGGACCTTTTCACATAGTTAATATTAGTTCTTNTAAACCATTCTCCTCATCTCCTTTGGGAGGATCTACAACACCATCATCTTGTGAACTTTTGTGCTCCTGAGTGGGAATAATAGTAGGACCAAGCTTCCATTTTTCAATCAGCACAAAATCCTCTTGAGGTGGTGTTTCCTTAGAACTTGTAGCTGCAGGTTCATTAGCTTGAGTACCTGCAACATGGTTAGTGTCTACACCTGTAATCACTGGCTCATAATTCGTAGTTTTGGTTAGCATATCAATATTAAAGAGCCACTCTGGTCCTTTCCCTGCAACATTAGGTGTATGTTCATCAAACCTAATATGCAAATTCTCTTCTACATGTTTGGTTCTCTTGTTGTATACCCTAAAAGCTTTACTATTTATTGAGTATCCAACAAAATAACCTTCATCAGCCTTCTCATCAAACTTGCCTGACTGGTCTTTGGTATTCAAGATGGTGATAGGACACCCAAATGGTCTAAAGAAAGCTATCATAGGTTTCTTACCATGAAATAACTCATAAGGGGTCTTATTGTGAGGCTTAACCACCTTACTCCTATTTTGCACAAAGCAGGCAGTGTTCACTGCTTCAGCCCAAAAAGGTATAGGTAACTTAGAGTCTGACAACATAGTCCTAGCAGCCTCAATCAATGTCCTATTTCTCCTCTCAGCTACACCATTTTGTTGAGGAGTTCTAGCAACACTGTACTGTCTTAGAATACCCTTACCAACACAGAACTGATTCATGATATGATTCTTAAACTCAGTTCCATTGTCACATCTGATTATTTTAACTTTATGATTTACTAGGTTTTCTATTCTAGTTATGAATTCCTTAAGAATTTTAGTTGTTTCATCCTTAGAACCTAGAAAGAACACCCATGTAAACCTACTAAAGTCATCTGTGACAACTAGGCAATATTGCTTCCTATTCAGACTATGCACATAAACAGGTCCAAACAAATCCATATGAAGCAATTGTAAAGGCTTGGTAATTGTGTTCACAACTTTGGACTTAAAAGAGACTCTGTGTTGTTTACACTTTTGATAGGCAACACAGGTTTCAAAATTTTCAAAAACTTTTGTAGGTAAACCTCTTACAAGATTACCCTTAACCAATTTATTCATAGTTTTGAAATTTAAGTGTCCAAGTCTTCTATGCCATAATTTGGATTCATCAACAGTGGCCTTTGCAAGAAGACAAGTTAAAGCTCTTTTGGGAACTATGTTCTTTATATGATCACTGTAAATGTTATCAGTTCTAGGGACTCTTAGTAAAACAAAATTTTCATCTGGCAACTTAAAGTCAGGAGAAAGGATAAGACATTCAATGTCAGTAAAAAGAACAAAGTTCCTTTTGTCACACATCTGTGAGACACTAAAGAGATTGAACTTAAGTCCCTCTACAATGTACACTTTTTCAAAATCCAAATTTCCTGTTCTTATATTACATGAACCTACAATCTTTCCACCTTTTGGATCATTCCCAAAAGCAACATATCCATCATCTATTGGTAAAAAAATCTTCAAGTTGGGACATGTCACCAGTCATATGTCCAGAGCATCCACTATCCACAATGCCTTTATCCTTTAGTTCATCTAGGATATTGCCCTGCACATGGAAAATAGAGAAGTTAGTTTCTCTGGGTGACCCAAACCATCACTGACTTGGATCTGCCTTGTGCATCAACATAGTCATATTTGATGAGGTCCATTGATGCACTACTATTATTGGAAACTTGAGATAAAACTTTTGATTTTGGTTTCCAACTCCAGCAAGCTGAGGCCTTTACAGCATAAAAATGGTTTCCAACAACTGTGTCTGTTATTACTTTAGGTACAACAATAGAGTCTGGTGCCTTAGCAGCAGAATCTACTTTTGAAATAGCAGTAGGACCAGCTGTATTTTTGTGAAAAGGCCTGTTTGGCTGAGAAGTGATAATTGATCTAGTTGCACCAGATCTCATTAATACTGCTCTTCGAACCATGTTTCTTTTAGAAGGAGAGTGATCCCTTTTTGAAAAATTTTGATGGTTCACTCTTGTATGTTGGTTCCAAACAGGTTTTTGGTAGTCTTTACAATTTATCATGAGATGCTCAAAACTACCACATTTATAACATGTCTTATTTCTAAGTTGAAATTCATGACCTAATTTATGGGAAACTAGGTTATTCAAATTTCTTTGGTTACTCCTAGGCCTGTTATTAAACCTTTTCATGTTATGTCTAGGTACTTCATTATATTCAACAACTTTCCTAGACATAGAATGACCTAGCACGGGTTTCAGAAATCTAACCTGTTTAACTCTTAACTCATCAACTTTAGGAATTTCTTACTTTTTGTCACTTTGTGTTGACTCAACCTGTTCATCCTCACTATCTGACACCCAATCTTCAATGATTGGTGCATCTGAAAACTTTTTATCATCAACCTTAGGTGTTTCATTATTAGATTACTGGTTTCACCTACAGTGTTGTTGACATCTAACTCACTTAGAAATGATAACTCCTTAGCTGGTGGTGCAAAAGCACTTTTTATAGGAGGAGCTACTTCATTATATCCTATGCCACTGCCTCTTCTCATTAATTGACACTCAATGGTTTTATTTATGACAGTTGAGGCAAATTTTTGTTTTTCAACTCTAACAACATGATTATCTTTTTCTGCAAGAGCTGCATCCCTATCCTGTTCTACTTCTACTAGCTTTTTCTTAAGTGCTTCTATTTCATTATTTTTAACAAAAAGCTCACCATCTTGTATATTGATCCTATCAACATATTCAAACTCACACTCTTTAAGGTATTCAAGTCTTCTTTCTACATTTTGAATTCCTACTTTATAACCTAAGTTATCAAGTTTTAGAGATTCAACTTCATGTCTAAGACTTTCATTCCTAGCCTTAAGTTCTTCTATAGTGTCCACACATGACTGAAAAGAACAAGTAGAATCATTAGATTCATTGGATACCTCTGAGTCAGAGCCAGATGAGGAAGAAGCATAGGCCATAAGAGCAAAATTATGCCCTTTGGGTTTCAACTCCTCAACAAGAGCATGATTTGGCTCTTCTTCGGCCATGTCACTCCAGTCATAGTCACTTAAACCATCACAAGAAACCAAAGCAGTAGAAGGCTTTGATTATTCTGCAGTCTTTTTGGTAGTGTCTCCATTCTTCTTTGGAGCCCTGCATTCCCTGGCAAAGTGACCCTTCCTGTTGCAGTTGTAACATTCTATCTTTGATTTGTCAAAGCCCATGTTACCCTGTGCCTTGTACTTGAGTTGTCTTCCAGTTCTCTTCAGGAACTTCCTTGCCCTCAAAGTCAACATAGCCATTTGCCACTTCAAATCAATTTCTTCAAGATCATCAGGATCAATGTGATCAGCATCTTGATTCAGAATCTGAGTACCTGTAGTAAGATCAACCAAGAATGCATAGATAGCAGCATCACTCATGGTGTCACTGTTTGTTGAACCAGCAGCAAAACCACCACTGCTAGCAGCAGAGACTCCATAAGCAGCAGAATGAGTGTCTGAAGAGTTGGTGCTTTTTGAAGAGACAAAAGCTATATTCTAAGCAGCAGTAGATGAAGAAGATGAAGAATTCATCTCAGATTCATCTACTTTGTTAGGAATACGTTTTTTTCTTATTGAAAATTCGGTCACCCCAAGTATTGTTAAGCATAATGTAGCTCGTAGTATTTAATATACTAGTAAGAATGTAGTTTAGTATTAGTTAGTATTCGTGGTGTCGAGTCGGGTCTTTTACCCTCTGTCAGCTCGCTCCACAGCCTAGTTGAGGCATTCATCCATCTTGTAAGTATAAATAGCCCTTCCCACACATGGGAAGGGTTGGACCTTTTCACATAGTTAATATTAGTTCTTGTGTTTCTCTCTCTAAAAGGCTCCCAACTTCTACTCTTTCTCTCTCTAACTCTCTTGCACTATTCGATCCATTTAACCACAAGATCCATACGACTTTTTGTTTATGAGTATCCTACAATTGGTATCAAGAGCCATGGTTTCATCTTAGGGCCTTGGATTCTCGGATTTAGTTTGGTTTTTGTGGTTTTGGTTAGTTAGAATAGTTATTGAAAAACACCTTGGTTTGATCTTGTTAGTGTAATATGATGTGTTATGGATGTACTTTCGTGATTAGTGGTGTTATAGTTACATAGTTCTTTAGTTGGATTGGTTATATCTTTCATTAGTTTGGTGGTGAGAAGGATTTTTGGTTGTTTTCTTAATAGCGATTAAGTCGACTGTGAAGGATTCTTGGTAGCGATTAAGTCTTCTGGGTAGCGTTTAGATCTAGAGATTAAGTGGGGATTACTATATTTGGACAACCAGACAAATCACTAGATAGCGACTGGTTTGGACTCTTCTGGATAGCGATTAGTACTCTCTGTCTTTTAGTGGATAACGATTAACTAAAAACCAGCGTTTAGCTTTCTAGCGATTTGCTGTGTTTAGAGTTTAAATCAGTCAGCGATTATCTCTCTGCAGCGATTAAGTCCTGTTTAGCGTTTAACTAAATTCAACGATTAGCTTTTTAGCGATTGGCTGTATTTAGCGATTACTTCATCAGCGATTAGCTTTTAGTGATTTGTTGGTGTAGCGATTACCTTTTCAACGATTAACTTTGGGCTAGCGATTATCTTTGGGTAGCGATTATCTTTTTCTTCAGCGATTAACTATTGATTTGTGGTGGTTTTTAGCGATTTACTCAGCTTGAGACTACTTTCATTTGTTGACTACTTGTGTTTCGTGAATCGTTGTAACTTAAGTCGTTTCGATTAATCTGATTGTGATTTGACATTGTGAGTTAATTCTTACGGCTTGACTTATCACAATCGGTATATTGTTACTTGACTTGTCGCGACTTGATTCTCAGCGCAAATTGTGACTTATTTAAGCTCTCATTCTAAGTCCATTTCGCATACTACGTCTTTCGGTTTTCTCTGTTGACTTTAGTAAAATCCCGGGAAAGAATCGATTTCTCTGTTTAAGTTTCGAGTTGTAAAATCCCGTTTAAGACTACACCATGGCAACTATGGCTTCAACTGATGACATTCAAGCTGCAGGGTCCGATACCCGACCTCCTATGCTGGATAGGACGGATTATGAATCATGGGCTCAAAGAATTCGACTCTACTGTCGGGGCAAAGAAAATGGTGAAAACATTTTGAGATCCATTGATGAAGGATCATTTCAAATGGGTACCACACGGGATGTTATTTCCACAGGAGAAGATGGTGCCATCACTCATGAAATTAACAGGCCACGCACTTACCATGGTCTCTGATCGAGGCAGACCAAGTTAGTGAAAGCAAGAACCTCGGGTCGTAGTCCCAACGAGGGTTGAATATGGATCTCGTCACTCAAGATCGTGAGCTATGTGTAGTGAATAAGGTTTAAAAAAAAAGTTTTGGGTTTTGTTTATACTACAATGACAAATTAAAGTAAAGGAAAGCGGTAAAACGACCTGAAATAAGAAAACAAGTAAAGAAGCATGTAATAAAATGACTAAAGAAAGCGGTAAATGAAAGCGATACGAAATGAAAACGGTAAATGAATTTAAAAGACAATGTGTTTGCAAAGCGACTCGAATAAGTTCATTAAGCTCGAGGTAAAAGTTTGCAACGAGTTATTCTCCTTTCTCGAGATTAGTTGTTGATTAATCTTTTGAAAAGATATTAACTCAAGACGAGTGAATTAATCGTTCAAAGATTTCGTCTTCGAATAATTAACTCACACGTCTAAGTAATCTTTCGATTACTTATCACAAACGTTTAACACTCTCACTTAATTCACAAACTCGAATAGCTAAGCAAACACGTTTTAAAAACTACTCGAGACTCATATTAAAAACTTAAAGCGATAAAGAAAATAAAAGACTTGTAAAACATTTAACGTAATAAAAGTTTAAAACTAAAGATGAAAAGACGTAAGACTTTAATAAGAAACGACACTAAAAATGTTTAAGAAAAATTCGACAGCATAACGTTTAGATTTAAGAAAATAAAAACCTCACTCGATAAACGATGAGGGACGAATAAAAGCCTAGCTCGGCTTGTAAAAGAAAACGAAATAAGAAAAGAACTTGGACCAAAAATCAAACTCGCTAGCTAATATAAAAACCCATACTCGCTATTTACAAACAACCCATACTCGCTATATAAGATTCATACTCGCTAACTTGTGTCCAAACTCGCTAGAAAATGAAACCCATACTCGCTAGGATACGTTTAATACTCGCTAGAACTTATACAAAACCACCAAACTCGCTATTCTAGTTTCCCATACTCGCTGGAACTCCTAAGTCATACTCGCTAGAGTCACTTAGGGCTCAATACTCGCTATACACTAAAATTACGAAACTAAACTCGCTATATATTAAAAAACATACTCGCTATTTAAGGGTTTAACACTCTAAAACTTTTACGTAATGAAAAATAAAGAACTTTATAAAAATTAAATGAAACTTATAAAACTTTAATAAAAACTTGTTAAGACACTAAAATAAGCTCGAAAATAAGCAAATAAGCCACGACTTGTTTTGCAAGCCCTAGCTTATTTGTGTATTCTTTCACTTGAAACAAAAAACATGCAAAGTTGACAAAGAAAATAATAAAAGCTTGTAGAAAAGATTAAAAGAAAAGCTTGTAAAGATTAAAGGAAAGATTTAAGACACGGTAATAAGCTAAAAATAAGACATCAAAATAAGCTTGCATTCAAAATAAATCTACACTAATACATGAAATAAAACTACACTACTCTCCCTTACCCCTACTCTTAATCCTAGTCTAATGCTTACAAATGAAGCCATCCAAGATATTTATCAAGCTAGGGGGTTTGCAAGTTTGCTCACGTGTACGCTTTGCCCCCTAGACTTTTACAAGTTATGAAATCATCATCAAACTTCTATTACAATACCAATAAACGTTTAAACTACTAAATGTAAACTCATGTAACTTCGAGGCATTGTGTTGACGTTTATTTCAAGTCTTCAAAGATGTAAAAACGTTCACTTGCTCAATTTTGGAAAGCTTCTTCTCATGAATATCTTTCTGGTTTGATTAAGCGTATCGTTCATCTTCTTGAGCTTTTTAAGAAATAAACTCGTCATCACGGGCTTTCCTTGAGTAGATTTCATCTTTGACTCGGCTTTGTGACACTTTTCCACATCTCGTGCTCGTTTAAGGCTTTTATGTTGATTTTCATGCAATTTATGCAATATCCTTTCCTGCACGATCACAAACACAAAAACAAGATATCTTTGGCGTTTAACGTTAGTTTTTGGTCTATATAACACTTAATACTAAGGTCAAAAGTATGTGTAAAATAGCACATATCAAAATCCCCCAGACTAAGGTATTGCGTGTCCTCACGCAATGTAATCACATCACGCCTTAAGGACAAATAATTTCAAAATCTCTCTTTACTAACTTTGAGAAGTAGCAAAACGTTCAAAAGAGATACGAAATCATTTATTCCCTAAAACGCCCCGGTTTTCCATTTTATTCCATATGCTACTTTATTCTATTCATTTTGGCTTATGAAGGTGTGCTTGACTTTCATTATCTTTCAATAACGATTAAGGGTCATAGAGCAAGAACACGATTCATAGAAAAGTGACCGATTGGATAAAATTCATCATCCCTGATTTTTCACAAGTCCCCAAACTAAGCGTAAAAACGGATCATTGTTTAATTACAAGTTAGATGCCAACGCTACTCATGGAAGTTACTCGTGTACCGCTTGCTCCCATTTTCCTATTTTTGTATCTCATTATTTTATTTTTGTGAGAGAAATGAATTTCTTCATAAGCATCTCGTTTCATAGTTTTTAGTCCGATAAAGATACCAAATTCATACGCTAAGTAGTTATCGATCTTCTCTTAAGAAGGTTTGCAAGAGAAATGTGGTCCACATCAAGGATATTGGATACATACAAAGACTTTGGAATACATCAAAAATAGACATAAGTTGGCGAGTACATTTCACGTGCACCTCATGCGTCCGATCTAGGATCGTAACATGCACCTCACGCGCGACCAACTTTAGTCTTAACACTAGAACTCATGATCCATAAATCTTCAACATACATCCTTATTCTTTCTTTTCTTTTTCTTTTTTTTTTCTTGATACTTTTTTTTTTCACTTTTTTCTTTCTTTTTCTTGCCTTAGTAACTTCTCAACTCCGAACCTTCACGGTTTCAGTCCAAGACCTACCGCCAACTGCTAGGGTTGGAATCTAGGATCCAAGGTCCGATCTCAATCCGAAGTCTTAAAGCACCTTAGCTCATACATAACAACGGGCTTTTGGGTAGCTCCGAAACCTCATGCGTACTACGCTTATTCAACGATATACAATACAACTTCAACTAGCGTGTATACATGATGGGTACCCAATTTCCCAAGAAAAGATTCTCTTAAGAAGATAAAGAACTACTCATCGGCTAAATCTAACATCCTTAATTATTTTGCACTGATATGGGGTGAAGCAATTTTGTGGGAACAAAAAGACATGAGTAGCTTCGATGAGCTTTAAAGAGATCCAACCACTCTATGCTTAGCATCTAACTTCTAAAGAAACTCTATCATTTCACGTTCTTCGCAAATTTAAAATCTCAAATAATGAGATCCGCGAATGCTTAGCCATAATCATTTTTAAAGATTATTTTGGTTAAGGGAGACAAGCTAGGGCTCAACACGCCCGGATCAAGTCAAAATTTTTATTCTCACTCTTACCTAGTAGGAAAGTCAAACGCGGTGTCAAAACTTTTATTCTATTTTTGCATAATTTTTAATTTTTTTTCTCATTTTTTCTTTGGAATTTTTCAAATTTTTTCAATTTTTTGTGGTTTTTGTGGAAAAACGGGGTTGCGCAAGTAAACGACAATGGTGAAAGTGCTAGGTCAATCAAATCGAAGATTCACCCCCCCAGACTAAAGATAAACATTGTCCTCAATGTTTTAAAGGTAAGGGTAATCCTAACAATAAATCTAAAGCCGTTTATTAAGTATGCCAAAGATACCATTAGTCGATAAGATTTGGATATATGATTTCCATTCCAGCAGCAAGACATGGGACTCGAGTGGAGATGCAACGAACCACGAGCACGTGAGTCATCATGAATTGGGGAAATCCTGCAAAAACACAAACAACCAAGCAAACACAAGATTGGAGAAGGTCGCCCTCCTCGCGTAACTTATTAGATAACAAAATAAAAAGGATAAGCATGGGGTGCCTCCCACGAAGCGCTTGTTTAGTAACGAGTCGTATAGCTTAGACTCGCCCCGAATTTACTTGTCCTTGGGGGAGCAAATGAAACACACGGCTTGAAAAGCGACGATGCCGGGATCAAAAACAACATCCTCACTCCCGGGGGAATGACGGATGGGAGAAACAGCAGCATATGTGAAGAATGGAAGAAAGATCTTTATCACCATTAAAATCAATTCTTCATTTTCAAAAACCTTGGGTGGGAGGGCTGGAAAAATTTTGTTAAAAAGTAAGCCTCCCCCCAGACTAACGTCTTGCTCAAGATCAAATTGAAACGATTCAAATTCAGGAGGAGAGGGAAAAGCAAGAGAAGTGGTACTGCCACGACTCGTCTCCTCCGAATCAAAGGAAAAAGCTTCATAGACTGGGATAGAAAGATCGGAATGAGAAGTGGGATTGCCACTTAATGCCTCAATTTTTGCAATGAGAAGATATACTTTCGCCAGTTTTTCATGAAGAGCTTCATCTTGGATTTCATTGTCGCCATCTTCATCATTCTCCTCTTCTAAGCTGACGAGCTCAGAAGGTAGGTCGTCGACATAATCGATGTCTTCAAAAGGTAAAGAATCATAGTCATTGTCGGACTCGGAGAACACTTCAACACGATCACAAGATTTGTCAAACGAATCCTTGAGCTCGGGCTCCAAAGGATCTGACGGCTTAGAAATATCTAAAACAAGTGTCGAAGAACATTTTGGAGAATCCGGAGGTGGGACAAGTGGTGTGCTCTGAGAGCTAGCAGTTTCCACCACTTCCGTTGTAGTCTCTGGTTCTTGTTCTTGTGAAGAGTCGGGAGTATCAAGAACAAATTCACAATCACCGTTAGAAATTTCCACGGACTCTCTTGGGGTTGGGACAAGGTTCTCAGCACTTGGTTTATTGAATTTACCAGATTCCGTTGCCGGAATAGTACTAAGATGCTCGTCCCCCATTATGAAAGAATCCGTTGGGTTCAAAGTTGATGAGACGGGTGTGATAACAGCTGATGAATTTTTATAAGACTTCATTTGAATAGAATCTTCATCGTCATCATGAACGACAGTGTTGCAGAATTGAACGCTCACTTTAGCTGCTTGTTCTTCGGCTAGTAACTTCCAAATGATTTTTCTTGAGCCGTGCGAACTCTTGACTTGTTTTCGATAATCTTCAATGCATCGTAAGTGGTTCGACAATAGAGATTACCACCGGCGGCCGTATTGAGGGAATCTTGATCATTTTGCATTAAAGCATTATAGAAGATGTCGACTTGAAACAATTCGGAAAAACCATGATGTGGGCATTTTCTCATAAGATCTTTGAATCTTTCCCATGCCTCGGCAAAAGACTCATCAAAACGTTGTTGGAAATTAATGATTTCTTTTCGAATTTCAAGCGTTTTGGAATGAGGATAGAATCGATTCAAAAACTTTGACGCTAAATCGTCCCAAGTGGTGATAGAGTTAGGAGGTTCACGATCAAGCCATCTCGAAGCTGCTCCTTTAAGCGTTAACGGAAATAAGATTAGCTTCACCACATCATCAGGGACTTGGTTAATTTTGAAAGTATCGGTTATTAGATAAAATCTGCTGATGTGGGAGTAAGGATCATCGTTTTCGGAACCAAAGAAAGGATCAATGAAATCAAGTAACTCGACGTTGATTCGATATTCATCTGCCAGAATCGGTGGAATGACGATGGCCTTCTCAAGACGTACCGGAATTTTGAGCAACTCCTCCATAGAACGTGTACCTGCCATGATATGAAGAATAGGAGAATATTTTTTTGATTTTTATGTTTTGAAAAATGAAAAGTTTAAAGTGAAAACAAATTTTGAAATGGAAAATCTTTTTGGATTTTTGGTTTTAGAAGAGTGGAAATCAAAAGTGAAAACAAATTTGAAGACAAAATATTTTTGTGTTTTTATATATTTATATATTTGAAATGTTTACAAAAGCGTTAACTTCTCGAAAGAAGGATCTTCAAAACACATTACTCAAACGATCGAACGACTAAATCTTATCAACCGCTCCCCGGCAGCGGCGCCAAAAATTGATCGAGGCAGACCAAGCTAGTGAAAGCAAGAACCTCGGGTCGTAGTCCCAACGAGGGTTGAATATGGATCTCGTCTGTTGGGTTTAAAGCTAACTCTACTTCTGAAGTATCTCTACTGCTGGCAGACTACTCTACTGCTAGATGACTCTACTGCTGTGACTCTACTGCTGAAAGGATACTGCTGTACTATCTCTGCTGCTTAATGATAAGTTTGTATACACGTCTTTATATTTATAGTAAAGATGTTTTGTAATATNTAATCCACAAGAAAAGAAATTGGATTCTCGAACCGTTAGCGGTTACTTTATTGGTTACCCAGAGAAGTCCAAAGGGTATAGGTTTTATTGTCCAAACCAAAGTTCTAGAATTGTTGAAACAGACAATGCCAAATTTCTGGAAAATGGTGAAGTTAGTGGGAGTGTTGAAAATCAAGTTGTGGATATTAACGAAATAAGTGATGATGATCCATCACTCATGAATATTCATAAATTCACAACTGCACCGAATGTTGTTCCTGTATTTCAAAATCAAGAACAACATTTGAATAATGAACAAACATCCCATGAAGAAACTAACTTACCAACTCAAACAAGTGAACCCGTTGGAATAACATTAACAAACCTGCAAGGGTTAGAAAGTCAGCTATTCCTGATGATTATATATTTACTTGCAAGAGACAGATTTTGAT
The DNA here is from genome assembly GCA_014162995.1 of Artemisia annua. NCBI lineage: Eukaryota > Viridiplantae > Streptophyta > Magnoliopsida > Asterales > Asteraceae > Artemisia > Artemisia annua. The sequence continues at coordinate 93,073 of LBNU01036050.1, read as the reverse complement.
ATTGGCATTGATAATGACCTTGTAACCTTTTCACAAGCCATAGTGTTGACATAAATAATGCGTAAAAACGTTATTTATATTTTTCGATATCTCTACGTTTTGACGATCACAAAATGTAAAATCATTAAACGTAAGATTACTACGTAAACAAGTATTAAGCTAGTTTATATCACTATATCCAACTTAATCACTTAAGGTATGAATAAACAAGTGCTTAATACATCTCATGATCAAAGGGGTATTTAATTAATTACTACAAAGTTTATTTAATTATATAAACATATTATATATTTTTGAAAAACAATTTTGGTAATAAAGAAAAATGCTTTAATCATACTAAATATATGAATTCAAATTATTAACCAAAATCAGTTAGTTTTTTACCAAATAAACTTTCCCCACTAAAGACAAAAAATTCTGGCCGTTACAGCTGGGCGGCCCCCTTAATTATAAGGGGCGGCCCCCTTAATTTTAAGGGGGCCGGCCACAATTAAGGGGACCGGCCACGCTCCTGTGTCAGAAAAAGTTAGAATTTTTCTCTTATAAATACCACCTTAATTCTGGTATTTTTCCTCACCTCTTGCACGAAAATTTTCAGATCTAAGTCTCTCTAAACATCTTCCAAAACCCTTTGATCATTAGATTACTAATCCTTGTTTCAAGTGATTCAATCCCTCATCATCCACCATCATCCAAAGTGCAAGAGAAGAATACTCCTTCAACCTCATGTTTAAGAAGTATTGTATATTGATTGTGTATATTGTGTATAGCTCGTGTGTAGTTGTGTTGTGAACATCATAAGTAGTTCTAGGAGTGTTAGTTGTGAATAGAAGTAGGGTAGTGGTGAAGAATAAGTAGTGAAGTAGTGAAGTAGTGAAGTAGTGTAGTAGTGAAGAAGTTGTGTTGTGAAGAAGTAGTGACGAAGTTGTGGTGTGCTCAAGTTGTGAAGAAGTCGTGGTGTGTTGTGAGATTGGTTCTAGCTACTATTAGGACCCGACATTTAGCTTTGTGTCGTTAAGCCGGTGTAAGCAAAAGTTGTGTAAGGTTTTCTCCGCCATAAGGGAGCTTGTTGACATAGTGAAGAAAACTCCCGAGTTAGGTGCTCGGGGAGTGGAGTAGGACGAAGAGGAGATTCGTAGCCGAACCACTATAAATCCTTTGTCTCACGGTGCCATTTTTCCAACTCTATCTCTTTACTTATTTACTTACTTTCATATTTGTCATATCATATACTTGTTGATATTGTATTTTATAATTGTGCAAGTCTCTTGGTGATATATATAAAGTTCGAATTGGTGTTTTCATAAACAAAGTTTTTGTAAATTAAAAAGACGTAAAACTATTCAACCCCCCCTTCTAGTTTTCCACAATTGGTATCAAGAGCCACGTCAAACAAGATTTTTAAAATATATTGTATTTTAAAACTTGAAATCGATCTATGGAAATGGAAAAATATTTAGAAGGGAAAATTGTTTTTAGACCACCATTTCTTGAAAATGAAAATTTTCTTACATGGAAAAATCAATTCGAAAGTTATGTGAAATCAATAGACTATGATCTTTGGCATGTCATTTCAATTGGTGATATTAAATCGATAAATACTACTTTTGAAAAACAAAATAACTTGGCTAAATTTATTATATACAAAGCTATTTCAAATGTTGAATATGAAAGAATATTTTTTTGTCAAACGGCAAATGACATGTGGAAAAGTCTTTCAAAATATCACCAAGAAGAATGTCAAGCCAAAGAAAAACTTTCAAATGACTTAGTAGCAAAAGAGAGTATAGTAGACAAATATTTAGTTGAAGTAAGTACAAGTGCTACGAGTTCAAATGTTTTATATGTAGGTAATGACGCCGAAAACAACATGAGCAAGGATGAACAAGAAGACTATGAAGAGATGTCAACCAAGAAGGAACTAAGTGACGATGAAGATGATGATTCTAGTTCCGAAAGTGAAGACGAAGAATATGCAAAGGCCGTCAAAGAATTTAAAAGACTCATTAAAAAGCGACAAAGAACACAAGATAAAAGGAAAACAACACGAAGAAAAAGAGTTGACGATGAAGACAAGAAGAACAAAGGGGAATGCTTAGTCGCTCAAGCATCTAATGAAATTTGTCTAGGAATAAATTTGGAGCCCGACGAATGGGTAAAGGATAGCGGGTGCTCAAGACACATGACGGGGAATCGCAAGCTATTCTCTACGTACAAAGCCTACAATGGAGGTAATGTTATTTTTGGTAGTGATCGTCGTGGAAAAATCATAGGCAAAGGTACGATCTCTCAAGACTCCCTAACTATTGAAAATGTTGAGCATGTAGATAATTTAACATACAACTTGCTTAGTGTAGGACAAATATGTGACAATAAGTGTAGGGTTACCTTTACCGATAAAAATAGTGTAATTATTAAGGATGATAAAGTCATAGGTAGAGGAATTAGGAAAGGCGGCGTATATGTCATGAAACTAGGAGATAAATTGGAAGATAGGATATGCCTAGCGACCCTAGATGAAAACTCCACTTTGTGGCATAGGAGATTAGGTCATGCAAACATGCAACAAATCCAATCATTGGTATCTAAGGAACTAGTTAGAAACTTGCCTAGCCTTAAGTATAATCAACACTTTTGCGATGCATGTAAAATAGGAAAACAAGCACACGCTAGTCATAAAGCTAAGAATATAGTATCCACCACTAGATGCTTAGAACTACTTCATATGGACCTCTTCGGTCCATCCGCGGTGCGGAGCTACGGTGGCAATCGCTACACGTTAGTTATAGTAGATGACTATTCACGATACACGTGGACTAGATTTCTAAGCGATAAGACCGAAGCCTTTGAAAAATTTGAGACCTTTAGTAAAATGATACAAAATAAGCTAGGTTGCACTATAGTTTCAATTAGGACGGACCATGGTAGGGAATTTGATAACGAAGTACAATTCGGAAAATATTGTGACTTAAATGGAATATCTCACAACTTTTCCGCCCCACGAACACCTCAATCAAATGGAGTAGTAGAAAGGAAAAATAGGACCTTACAAGAAATGAGTAGAACTATGTTAAATGAGCAATCTATCCCACAAAAATTTTGGTGCCATGCCGTAGATACTTCAACATATATACTTAATAGGGTGTCCATTAGAAGAATACTAGGAAAAACTCCTTATGAGTTACTAAGAGGTAGAAAACCAAACATAGGCTACTTTAAGGTATTCGGAAGTAAATGCTTCATTCTCAACACTAAGGATTATCTCACTAAGTTCGACCCTAAGTCAAATGAAGGAATTTTTCTAGGATACTCACAAAATAGTAAAGCATATATAGTCTTAAATAAAGATACTATGAAAGTAGAAGAATCATTAAACGTAACCTTCGACGAAACTCCTCCACCACCTAGGACATTACCTTTAGAAGATGATGATGTTATAGAGGAAGATGCTATTGAGGTTAGTAAGACAAAGCCCATAGGAAATGATATTGAGGAAGAAAATTTAGAAGAAAACGAAGTTGTAAATATTAAGGAATCTAGGTCACACCCATTAGACAACATCATAGGTCACCTAAACCAACGAACACTTAGATCACAAGCACAAGACAAAAATAACTTCTTTTGTTTTGTGTCAACAATAGAGCCTAAGAACATAAATGAAGCCTTAAAGGATGAAAGTTGGATTATGGCTATGCAAGAAGAATTAAATCAATTCAAAACAAATGATGTTTGGGAATTAGTACCGAATCCTAGGAATGTGACTATAATAGGAACTAAGTGGGTATTTAGGAATAAACTAGATGAAAATGGAATAGTTACTAGGAACAAAGCTAGGTTAGTCGCCCAAGGTTATAATCAACAAGAAGGAATTGATTATGACGAAACCTATGCCCCCGTAGCTAGATTAGAATCCATTAGAATCCTTTTAGCTTATGCCTGCGCCCTAGACTTTAGGTTATACCAAATGGATGTGAAGAGTGCATTCCTTAACGGTTTTATCAATGAGGAGGTATATGTGGCACAACCTCCAGGATTCATTGACTTCGCAAAACCTGATTATGTTTATAAACTAAAGAAAGCTTTGTATGGTCTTAAGCAAGCTCCAAAGGCTTGGTATGATAGACTAAAGGCATTCTTGGTTAAACATAATTATTCCATGGGAATGGTAGATAACACTCTCTTCACTAAAAGAAGTGACCCTCATATTATCATTGTTCAAATATATGTCGATGACATTATATTTGGCTCAACTTGTCAAGAAATGTGTGATGAATTTGCCAAAATCATGCATGATGAGTTTGAGATGAGTATGATGGGAGAACTAAACTTCTTCTTAGGATTACAAATAAAACAACTAGAAGACGGAATATTCTTTAACCAATCTAAGTACATTAAGGAAATGCTTAAGAAATTTGGCCTAGAAGACTCTAAACCACTTAAGACACCTATGTCTACGGAAATTAAACTCACAAGAGATGAAGAGGGTGAGTCCGTAGATAATACTAAGTATAGAGGAATGATAGGAAGTCTACTATACTTAACGGCAAGTAGACCCGATATCATGTATAGTGTTTGCCTTTGTGCTCGCTTTCAAGAGGATCCCAAAACCTCTCACCTAGAAGCGGTTAAGCGTATCTTCCGATACATTAAAGGCACTATACACTTAGGATTATGGTATCCTAAGGGATCCGGCATAGAAACCATTGTCTATGCGGATTCGGATCATGCGGGAGACTACGTAGATAGAAAGAGCACTAGCGGTATTTGCACGTTTATGGGATGTTGTTTAACATCTTGGTTTTCGAAGAAGCAAACCGCTCTTGCTATTTCTACCACCGAAGCCGAATACGTAAGCGCTGGAAAGGCATGTCAACAAGCACTATGGATGAAACAAGCTCTCGTAGACTATGGCATTAGGTTAGAAAATATCCCCATTATGTGCGATAATAAAGGAGCTATAGACTTAAGTAAGAATCCCGTTCAACACTCTAGGACTAAACACATAGAAATACGCCATCACTTTCTTAGGGATAACGTACAAAAAGGAAACATCACTATAGAAAAGGTAGCCTCGGAAGATAACATTGCCGACATATTCACTAAGCCCCTTAAGCGTGAATCATTTAACCACTTGCGTTTAGGATTAGGAATGATGGAACAAATTGATTGAACTTTCTTGAAAAACCAAAACTTTCTGAAATTTCAAAATTCTGGACACTTTCAAGTGTCAGATGGGCGGACCCCTTAAATATATAAGGGCGGCCCCCTTAAAATTAAGGGGACCGGCCTCTATTTAAGGGGGCCGGCCATCTGATGGTGAAAGTTTCTGTGTTTTCGTTATTTTCCTCCAAAATCTGAGTCTAGGATTCTGTTTTGCACAAAATCAAGAATTGAGATATTTTGTTTGCATAATTATACTTTCAATAAAACCTCAATTCCTTTCCAAAACATTCTCACGATTAGGAAAACTCATTGTTGAATAATGATAAAAACGTTTTTTTTAAATCATGCATAATAGTCTTACTCTCGTTGTCTATAAGTATATAATCTAATGTATACTTATATATAACATTTGGAAGTAAGCAAATTTAATTCAAGGAGACTAAAGATTGTTTCTCAAGATCATTTGGTTTTAGGAAGCAATCTTTACTCCACATTTGTTTCATTTAGGCACACACTAGAACAAATTCAAGAACTTCATAGTCATATTTGTTCCATCACTAGTTAGACACCATTAGGTGCCTTTACTCTAAGATTAGTTACCTTGGTATTCCTTTGTTGCTTAATTGATAATTTGCTTTAAATGCATGCTTGATTATATTCTTATATTCTATATGCTTAATTGCTTATTAGCTTTATTTGCATGCTTAATTGTGCTTAATTATGCTTATATGATTAATTGCAAGCATGTATGCTTTTCATGAAAATTAGACTGTGAAAATACTTGCCTAGTTGCCTAAAGAGTTGGTCTTGCCCAAAACCAAACCACAAAACAAACACCTTTCTGAAAATACTTTGCCAAAAACCCAAACCAGGCAACCTGGATCATCAGACATGGGCGGCCCCCTTAAATCAAAGGGGCGGTCCCCTTAAAATTAAGGGGACCGGCATAGAATTAAGGGGACCGGCCATCTGTAGCTCGAAGTTTCCTGTTTGCTTTATGCTTTTCAGCCCATTCCACCCTATTTTGATTCCTCATTTCCCTGAATTCACAAACACCTTTTATCAACCAAATCCAACACATATTCACCTTCCATAAACACAAAATCATCACACTATAAATACCATTCACCATCATAAATGCTCATCAATTCAACAACCAAAATCACCATCATTCAACAACCATGTCATCTCCCAACAACCAAAAACCCAAGTTTTCAAGAGTTGCTAAAATCTCCGTCAAGCCCGTATGGAGAAGAAAGCTTGATACTTGTCAAAAATCATCATCCACAAATGATGTTGTCTCTAGCCAACCAATACCTAAGCCTTCAAACTACCCAAATGATACCACTCTTCTACATCACCAAGACAACCTCAAATCACACTCACCAACAAAATTCCACCTTCACCCATCTCATCTCTACCAAATGTCCCATTTGAAGAAGATTATATATATATATATATATATATATATATATATATATTATATGTAACAGGAGGCGTTACACGCGTATTGCCACCTCATTGCCCAGTCATTGCCACCTAATTCATTTTGTGCCATGTCATCACAACACAACCATGTAAGCTAATTTTTTATTTTACATTTTTTTAAATAAATTTATTATCAGCCATGTAATTTATTATCAGCCATGTCAGCAATTTTTATAATTAATTTTGTATTTTTTTAATTAATTTCGACAATGTTTTTTAATAGTGTACGTTTCCACCTAAGCAATTAGGCTGTGCAATATGTTTTAATAAATTCCGTGTGGTTATTTAATTAAAAAAAATCTATAGTTGGGATTCGAACTTGGACTGGCCATTCTGTAAGAAGAGCCTCAACCATTAGACCATGTCACAAGTTGTGTTATACCTTAGCAAAACATATGCCTTAACCATTGAATGAACACATTAAAACAATTTATCACAAACCCTAATCCAATATTATAATACCCATTACGTATATATTCCCATTACGTATTACATACATTCACAGAAGCTCTCTTTCACAAAACCCTACAACTAATAAACCCAGCTCCATTATCTTTTCATCTAACCCTAGCAATGTTCATTCATCCACACAGAAAAAAGAAACCCACGCCAAGCAAATAAGTAATGTCGTGACGTCTGTGGAGGAGGTAGATCGACTATACTTTACAAAGTAAGGTAAAAATATTTAATTCAAATGCATGATATGATAAACCTATGTTAACGTATACCAGCATGAATGTTACTACATGCCCATGATACTTAACTAATTTTGATTTTAATTTAAATAGGTTTTATAATGTTAATAAATAATAATGTTTGAATGAAGGAAGGTGCGAGTGGAAGATTTCGCTAAAGCAATATAGTGGTTAACTAATTAAAGTATATATTATATATGTGTTTTTAGCTATTCTATTTTCTGCTATACTAATGCTATTTTTAGTGTAATTATACTAAGGTTGTGGATGGTGTAAATCTAATTGTACTTAGGTTGGCAAACCCGTGTGGGTTAAACTAAAATACATGGCAAACAAGTCATATGATGGCATGGAGTATGGAACAGTAGAGGATAAACTAAAATACATGGATTGATCGAAGCAGAATGAGCGGTGAAGCTTTTACCACGAGGATCGTTGTCCCAACGAGGGTTGAATATGGATCGCGTCACTCAAGATCGTGAGCTATGTGTAGTGAATAAGGTTTAAAAGAAGTTTTGGGTTTTGTTTATACTACAATGACAAATTAAAGTAAAGGAAAGCGGTAAAACGACATGAAATAAGAAAACAAGTAAAGAAGCATTTAATAAAATGACTAAAGAAAGCGGTAAATGAAAGCGATAAGAAATGAAAACGGTAAATGAATTTAAAAGACAATGTGTTTGCAAAGCGACTCGAATAAATTCATTAAGCTCGAGGTAAAAGTTTGCAACGAGTTATTCTCCTTTCTCGAGATTAGTTGTTGATTAATCTTTTTGAAAAGATATTAACTCAAGACGAGTGAATTAATCGTTCAAAGATTTCGTCTTCGAATAATTAACTCACACGTCTAAGTAATCTTTCGATTACTTATCACAAACGTTTAACACTATCACTTAATTCACAAACTCGAATAGCTAAGCAAACACGTTTTAAAAACTACTCGAGACTCATATTAAAAACTTAAAGCGATAAAGAAAATAAAAGACTTGTAAAACATTTAACGTAATAAAAGTTTAAAACTAAAGATGAAAAGACGTAAGACTTTAATAAGAAACGACACTAAAAATGTTTAAGAAAAATTCGACAGCATAACGTTTAGATTTAAGAAAATAAAAACCTCACTCGATAAACGATGAGGGACGAATAAAAGCCTAGCTCGGCTTGTAAAAGAAAACGAAATAAGAAAAGAACTTGGACCAAAAATCAAACTCGCTAGCTAATATAAAAACCCATACTCGCTATTTACAAACAACCCATACTCGCTATATAAGATTCATACTCGCTAACTTGTGTCCAAACTCGCTAGAAAATGAAACCCATACTCGCTAGGATACGTTTAATACTCGCTAGAACTTATACAAAACCACCAAACTCGCTATTCTAGTTTCCCATACTCGCTGGAACTCCTAAGTCATACTCGCTAGAGTCACTTAGGGCTCAATACTCGCTATACACTAAAATTACGAAACTAAACTCGCTATATATTAAAAAACATACTCGCTATTTAAGGGTTTAACACTCTAAAACTTTTACGTAATGAAAAATAAAGAACTTTATAAAAATTAAATGAAACTTATAAAACTTTAATAAAAACTTGTTAAGACACTAAAATAAGCTCGAAAATAAGCAAATAAGCCACGACTTGTTTTGCAAGCCCTAGCTTATTTGTGTATTCTTTCACTTGAAACAAAAAACATGCAAAGTTGACAAAGAAAATAATAAAAGCTTGTAGAAAAGATTAAAAGAAAAGCTTGTAAAGATTAAAGGAAAGATTTAAGACACGGTAATAAGCTAAAAATAAGACATCAAAATAAGCTTGCATTCAAAATAAATCTACACTAATACATGAAATAAAACTACACTACTCTCCCTTACCCCTACTCTTAATCCTAGTCTAATGCTTACAAATGAAGCCATCCAAGATATTTATCAAGCTAGGGGGTTTGCAAGTTTGCTCACGTGTACGCTTTGCCCCCTAGACTTTTACAAGTTATGAAATCATCATTAAACTTCTATTACAATACTAATAAACATTTTAACTACTAAATGTAAACTCATGTAACTTCGAGGCATGGTGTTGACGTTTATTTCAAGTCTTCAAAGATGTAAAAATGTTCACTTGCTCAATTTTGGAAAGCTTCTTCTCATGAATATCTTTCTGGTTTGATTAAGCGTATCGTTCATCTTCTTGAGCTTTTTAAGAAATAAACTCGTCATCACGGGCTTTTCTTAAGTAGATATCATCGTTGACTCGGCTTCTTGACACTTTTCCACATCTCGTGCTCGTTTTAGGCTATTTGGTTGCTTTTCATGCCATTTATGCAATATCCTTTCCTGCACGATCACAAACACAAAAACACGATATCTTTGGCGTTTAACGTTAGTTTTTGGTCTTTATATCACTTAAACTAAGGTCAAAAGTATGTGTAAAATAGCACACATCATGGATCAACATTGGCTCATGAAGTAGTTGTTGTAAGTAAGCTTCTTTGATAACTTTTGATTTACGCATGAGTGTGATGAGATAAATATAAGTACTTTGTATTATGCATAAATCGCGATGGGTTGTACCTTTGGACTCCAAAAATAGGGGTAGAGAAGATGTTCTTAGAGAGGTAAACATGCGAACAGGTTTCATAGCATTTACTATATTTTGTTAATTTGTTATGTTATGTAAATGTTGGTAAATGGGTATAATTGTTAATTTAAACTTCTGCAACCTCCACAATAGTTTCTTGCAACTATGGAAGAGTATATAGGAGAAGCACCACAGATGGTATCAATTCAAACATAGACATTCGTGCATATACCATATTAATGTTTATATGCTTTTAATGTTTATTTTTATGAGATTTTTTATGATTTTATTTTTCCTGTTCAGGAGTTACCGAGTTTCAGCCACCCGAGAACGACCCGACCACTACTACTTCACAGATTGTTCATCTACATGAAAACAGCCCCAGCAACTCTGCTGCACATAATGCTCACCCTAGGCGTTTGGGACATGGTAAGCTGAACCCGTCAATGCATTTACATTTATGCAGCCTGATAACCTTGCACCCATTTTTATGCTCATCTACCTCGCTTCACACTACATTTAGGGGTCCTTTTGCATCTGGTGGAGAGGTTTAAATGATTGTTTGATTAGTGTGTTTTAAATTAGTATATAGTATTCGTGTCAATCAAATAGTTAGTGTAGAAGTAGCTTATCAGAATCCTCATAAGTAGGAAGTATTGACTATGTGGTTGTTTAGAATTTTCATAACCACATTTAATCAATACAGTTTGGTTGTGGTCATGGGCTTCCCGGAATATTTTCCTACCTTCAGGTAAGCATTCATGTTTATCATTATTGCCTGGTCTTTACAAAGAAGATACTTGGGAACGAGTATAAATACTAACAACAAACAGTCAAGCTCTCCGTTTGGGTAAACAAGTTCTCCCTTTGGACAGGCTGTCTCAGCTTTTGGGCAGGTTTCCCCATCCGCTGGGCTGGCAAGTATTTTCGCCTTTCGATCAGTCAAACGCATTTGGAGGAAACGTGTTTTCAAGCATCCCGTCAACACATAGCACTAGCAACGTGGGATTCAATCAGATAACCGTGAGTTTTTTTGCTAGTGTTCTTTATCTACATATGATACTCAAATGAAGAAAAATCAAAGATTAATCATTCAAATTGAGTCTTGTACATTTGTAGATAAAATTTTGGGATTCTTATTACCGTCTTTGTGTTTGTTACACCGTTGCACCAATAAATATTCAACGAAATTACTCATGTCATTTATCTGTAATGCATATTACTAAGGGTTTTCATTTTGAAAATTATTTTCAGAGCTTTAATCCGTTATATATAATCACTAACTTTTTTTGGTTATATATGTGGTCGATTTCCCATCCAGTGCCTATTCAACCAATATCATATCACTAGACGATGTGGCCGATGGCAGCATAATAGGTGATCACGAGCGCATCTCTAGAATGTCTTCCACAGTCACAGAAATTTGATCTGAGAACTCTTAGGGTTTGTTTCGGTGCTCACGAAGTCTGTGATTGTTAACATGTTTGGCTTCAAAATTTTCATAGTTTCATAGGTACTTCCAGACGAATAAATGTTGTATCTGATGTTTCGGGTTTCGATACCGGGAATCTTTTTAAATGTGCAGGTGTATGTAGATACTTTAATGAAAAAGGCATAGGTAGTATTTTGTAAATACATTTTCTTGGATGCTTTTTACTGTGGGTGTGTGTTGTTAACAGCTGTAGCGTGTTTCTTATGTTTTGGGGTTGCAGGTTGCTGTACCATGGATGGATGTGTTTCTAAGAGTTTAGCGCCCACACAAGGTACCACTGTCGTATACTCACGCCCTTCTGATTATATTGTGGGTTATTTTTTGGGGTTTTTACTCTGTTTGTATGTGGTTTGTAAGCAAACCTTGCCTGTGGTTGAACATGCTTCTTTGTGTTTTGCTCTTATTGTTGCAGCTAAAATTGATGTTTCAACCAGTAGTTAGTCATAGTTTTAGTTTTCATAACATGTTACATGTGTCTTTTGACTGTTCTCTGATCTGTTTCGGGACGATTACGCTGATAAAAATTTTGTGTGGTGTTTTTGCAGCCACTCTTGGTGTTTCTGATTCTTATTGCCGTGTCACGTACCCAGAGGCGAATTCGGGAGTAGTTATCGATGTAAGCTTATCACTAGCCTGTCGTATGTATACATAGTGCTAATGTTTTCTGATAAACCATTATATAAACCATTAGCATGTGAAATATAGCAGACATTTTAAAACAAAACAACCTAGGAGGTTGTATGCACTAAAAGTATACTCTGGGTGACTTTTTGACACAATTGACCCGTTTGCCTTTTTTAATTACATTCTTTATTATTTTTTATTTTACCCTTTGATAACGTATATAGTATGCTAGGTATGCAAGTCTGTCAGCAAAGCTTGCAATTGTTAATCTTGATTGCTACAACTTTTTTTCTTTGTAAATATCAGTATTTTTCCTCTTGATTTGTGGGCTTCATCAAATTTGGTGGGTCACGTGACATTTGAAAACAGGTTGGGTTGGGATGGTTCAACACACTATGACTTTATTTTCTATTTTCTTAATATTAAATGTGATTACAAAAATAATTTTTTAGATACCCAGTTCTATTAGAACAAGCGAAATTTAAAACTTTTCAAAATTTACAAACTTATATACAAAATAATCACATGCCTAACGCAAATCAAAAAACATGCCCGCCCATTCTAGGAATGTATTTAAACTAAAAACATATACTTTGTAATGGCAGATAATTTATTAAGTTTTCTTTACTCTTATGGGTCTTATCGGATTACCATTCATTTCGTTTTGTTCTTTATTCAATGTATAAATATTTTACGATGTTCGTAATTTATTAACTTTTACTTAATTTATTCATTGGTCACTTTTTCAGCCATTTTTTTACCCACCTTCTTTCGCTATAGTAAAATATGTCAACGATAATTTTAATTCATGCCCGTCCATCGGGCGGGCTTTGAAAGCTAGTATATATATATATATATATATATATATATATATATATATATATATATATATATATATATATATATATATATATATATATATATATATATAT
>LBNU01036050.1:62039-79730 GCA_014162995.1 Artemisia annua | reverse complement strand
TGTTGACATAGTGAAGAAAACTCCCGAGTTAGGTGCTCGGGGAGTGGAGTAGGTCGAAGAGGATATTCGTAGCCGAACCACTATAAATCCTTTGTCTCACGGTGCCATTTTTCCAACTCTATCCTTTTACTTATTTACTTACTTTCACATTTGTCATATTATATACTTGTTGATATCGTTGCTTATAATTGTGCAAGTCTATTGGTGAAACATAAAGTTTGAATTGGTGTTTTGATAAACAAGGTTTTTGTAAATTAAAAAGACGTAAAACTATTCAACCCCCCCCCCTTCTAGTTTTCCACAATTGGTATCAGGAGCCACGTTAAACAAAATTATTAAAATATATTGTATTTTAAAACTTGAAATCGATCTATGAAAATGGAAAAATATTTAGAAGGGAAAATTGTTTTTAGACCACCATTTCTTGAAAATGAAAATTTTCTTACATGGAAAAATCAATTCGAAAGTTATGTGAAATCAATAGACTATGATCTTTGGCATGTCATTTCAATTGGTGATATTAAATCGATAAATACTACTTTTGAAAAACAAAATAACTTGGCTAAATTATTATATACAAAGCTATTTCAAATGTTGAATATGAAAGAATATTTTTTTGTCAAACGGCAAATGACATGTGGAAAATTCTTTCAAAATATCACCAAGGAGAATGTCAAGCTAAAGAAAAACTTTCAAATGACTTAGTAGCAAAAGAATATCTCTCTAAGAATTTTGATATGAAAGATATGGGTGTGGCATCCTATGTGATTGGAATTTAAATATTCCGTGACAGTTCTGAAGGTCTATTAGGACTGTCTCAAAAAGCCTATATTGATAAGATTCTTGAGAGATTCAATATGAGCAAGTGCTTAGACGGTATAAGCAAGCCGATGAAAGTTTGTAGCTTGTTATGAGTCTACTATTCATGTATTATGGCTACGAAACTTTATTTCAGGGCTTGGGGTTGTCGAAACTATAAGCAAGCCGCTGAAAAATTATTGTAATAATTCCGCAGCAGTTTTCTTCTCTAAGAACGATAAGTACTCTAAAGGTAAAACACATGGACATAAAGTTCCTTATCGTGAAAAGAGGAAATTCAGAAACAAAGAGTGTATCTAGAACACATTAGTACATATCTCATGATTGTTGATCCGCTGACCAAGGGTTTACCACCAAAGACATTTACGCAACATGTTCCGAGGATGGCTCTTGGTTGTATTGATAACTAATTATGATGTTCTAAACACTTTTGAGCTCAATAAAATGTTTCTGATTTTGTTTCTTATTCATTATGTTATTATGCATGCATTTGTGTTTGAATAAGAAATTTCATGTATTATCATAACAAGTATGTGGAATGTATGTTGTTTATATATACTTATGAATCTAGCATGATGAGCTCATAGTGTTATGATATATGGAAGGGAGTATACGAGTATATTGTGTATGACCGCCATAATCCTCACTATGTAGTTTGTTGTGTCAAGATACTTATGAAATTAACGGTTAATAAGATTTAATTTGCTAGCCTTATGTTGTACCATGTAGGAATATCATGTCAAGTGGGAGAATGTAAGAATGTGACATGTTATTATGTCTCATTATCATCTCATATTGAATTGTAGGTTACATATACTTAAATGTATACTTATTATGTAATCAAATAATTTAATATAATAATGATTGCTCCTAATGGTACTTTAAGTCTTGACCGTTTTATTTGTTAGTATTGATGGACATACTAACTCTTAAGCCTATATATATGCCTAGTCCTCTCTCTACCCAAAACACACAAGTAGAATTATTAGCTATCCATCAAGCTCTCTACACTCAAGTGGGTCAAGGGAGAGAAAATAGTTTATGCTTAAGGTGTTCTCGATATCATGTCAACATCCGCTTCCGCTTCGGGTATGTTTTACTTGTTCATGTTAATTATATGGGTATTATCGTATTCTAAGATCATTGTGGCATAATAGTTTAATGTGTTTATCATGTGTACTTGATGGTTATGTTTATACACATATGAATGCTTACATATCATATATATGATCCCTTGGAAATTCAAATTAGGTTGGGTTGATAAACCCGGTTTTAGCATTTCTCCTATCTTGTAATGCTCTTTTGATGCTTTCCAGTGCGTTGCTAGATGTCTGTTAACATCCCTCACCATAATCTGCATATCCACTACTCGACGAATATATTTAAACGCCCCATGACAATCCCTACAGATTCTTAGATTCTTGACAATGCTCAACACCTTTCTTGGTGGGACTACCCCAACAACCAGTTCAAACGCCAATGCCAATTTCTCACTGATACCAAAGTGCTTTCATCTTGCTCCCTCTCCATACTTCATGGATCATTTGAACATAAACTGTTACATATCCCAACATTCGTATCATCTCCTGTAACTCATATAACTTTGTGTAGATTCTTTCTTGTCTTCATAACGACGATCTCCTAATAAAAAGACGTGAACTTGCCCAAAAACTTCCATCCAGCTTAACCAACCTCCCTTTCGTACCCTCCTATTTCTCATCATACTCATAATGTTTTGTACCTCATGTAACTGACCAGCCTGGTTCATGAATAATCTGATGTAATTCTAGTTTGAGTGTAACATTAAATTGTAAAAAAGATTCTAAATATGGACTTGCGGGGAATCGAACCCCGTGCCTCTCGCATGCAAAGCGAGCAATCTACCATATGAGCTACACTCACAACCCATTCATGAATAAAAGGGTAAAGATCACCTCTAGTTTTTAGACATTGACCAATTTTAGTATTAACGTTCCTCCAGTTTGTGCTAAAAGATACCTGTACAAAAAGGTCGGAGCTTAGAGGAATTGCGGCCAGGATATACTTGTATGCTTGTAGGGTTAGATAACTTCCCAATAAGGATCATGATCCGAAGACGGCTGGATCCAACTTGACCATCGAAATCAGCTTCAAAGCAAGAGTCATTTCCACATCAGGTTTCTACAAAAACAGAACATGATAACCATGTGCAGCAAAAAGGGAATGCATAGAAGATGAGAACGATTCATATACTTTTTTAAAAGGAAAAAAAACTGAATCAAAATAATAATTATCCCTCTCATATTCAAGATTTTGACATGACTCTTTAATTTCAGAAACTTCAGGTTTCTCGACGGCTATCCATCTTTCATCTCTGCTATGTCTTCCATCATACTGAACCCGCTGATCCTACACCCATTACGCATTTCCCATGGTCGAAAATGTGACGATAATGTTTAAATCACAAAACCAGCTTATGTTTGGATTTACTTATGAGCTTGTGAAAGACACAACTTTCCAAAATAAGCACGTCCCAAACAGCCTAAATTAGCTAATAAGCTTTCATACAGATATCAAGTAATCAACCTAAATTAGCTAATAAGCTTTCATACAGATATCAAGCAATCGTCTTTCCCATTCAACTTTTAGTGCTTTCATTGTTCATTGTTGTCTATAAATGTTTTCATTTCCCAATTATAGTGCTACAATATGTACTATAGATTAGTGCTAATCTATTGATAGCAACATCTATTGATAACAAATATCCGGTGTTTCATTTGCAAATGTATGCAACATTAGTAGCGACAATCAATAACAGTACTGTATAAAGAAAACAAAACTAACACCAATGCAGCGATTTAATTCCTAAATTTCAAAGCAACAAATAATTCCTCTATTTTTAACGTTTATAGTTGCACACGATAAACAATTGATCGACATACACCAAACTCGAGCACTGCTTTCTTTAAACCTTTTATCATGCCAACATAGAGATAACGTAAATTTAATAGATAACATGAATAGTTCTCATATTGTGGCAGCAACATCTATAAATAGTTCTCATTTTGTTCATCTATTCCATGCCATGTGAGTAGCTTGGTGAGACTTTACTCTTGCCTATATTTTTATTCCAACAATAGAACCTAAATGAATTTTAAAACTAATCATTAGGTTCCACTAAATAGATTACAGGAACCAAGTATAAAACAAACAAAGTTGAAAATTATCAACTATCATGGGGAATCACCTGAATTGTAGCCCTCGACCTATCCCCCTTCACCTTCTTTTCTACTTCCTCGGCTATCATTCCCACGACTTCCAGCCAGTTCAGATTTTATAACCCTAAGAACAAAAAAAACATAAAGATCTAAAATTAGACCAAATTTTCATTCAATTTTTTAAAACCCATATATAATATAACTTAACAAAGATACTAATACCACCAATAAAAACTCCCCGAATACAAATAATACAAATCCCCACTCCAGCTTACACTCATAATTTATATTATTGAAAATATAAAAGAAACTAAATTCTGATAACCAACCTTAAAAAAAGATATGATAAGGCTTACAGCTTACTAATAGTGGTCGGAGTGAAGACGACGGCGCAAAGTTCGCCGAAAAACCCAAAGACATGACGGCGACAAAAAGATACTGAAAAGAAAGCAAACCCTATCAAATATATGATCCAAAGTTTGCAACTTCACACAAATAGCATGAAAAAATTAGAAAAAATCAAACTTTTAATGATAAAACAGCTGTTCAAAAAAAATGATAAAACAGAATAACACAAACCCATAACTTAATTACCCAAAAAAAATAAAAAAAACAAAAACCCTAGATTAGTAGATAAATTAATAGGTAATAATAGATTAATATTCCTTTAATCCAGTAACCGAAAAACATACTATACTGTTGATTAATCAGATTGAGCGATGATTTTTTTTAGTCGGAAGTTTTTTTGTCGGCTTTTCTTTGTTGTGTGTGTTCTGCGCTATGTAGAATGAATAAAAGAGCCTGTTTTTGTTTGTTAAAATTTTAGTTTTCACCCTTATATTTTTGTATGTTACCCCGCTTTCTCTTTGTTTTATTTTTTTTAATGTTTTTGACACATATATTTTTGTACCCAATCTCTTATATAATTTTACATAAAACGGATTTTTATAACTTTTTACTAATTAAAGAAGTTCTAATTTTTTTCTTTTCTTTAAGCATCTTTAAAAATAAATAATTAATAATTCAGTTGTTACTTAATAAGGGAAGGTTGAGTTTTTTGAAATAAAAAGTCTCCACTTAAAGTTTTGTTTTATTATATAAAAGGTTTACAAATCTAAAATATAGAAAATTAAACAACTTTTTTTTTTTCTCTAACTAAACACAAAATTTTAGTAAAAAAAACCAAGCATGCTCACCTCTCCTCCTAGACAGTATAAAAGTATAAAAGAAACAAAAACTATTTGATAAAATACCAACAAATAAGGTGTTTTTTTATCTTTGTCATCGACCCTCCATTTTGAATGGCGATAACTGCTGCAACTGCTTCTTCCATTTTCACATACAATCACACCCCACCTTCATTAACCTCTCCTTCATTTCTATCTTCTAACCCACACCATCTCTCACTCGCTGCAAAATATAAATTTTTTACACCATCACTTCACCGAAAACAGTTTGTTTCAAGGACTTTAGTATGTTCTGGTTCTAATGGAAATTCTCAGCCTATGGTTCCTCCTTACAATGTTTTGATTACTGGTTCCACTAAAGGTTTTTCTTTCTTTTTTCTTTCATGTGGGTCTTGTTTTATGGGAAATGGTAATGAACTAATGATAGCCCGTAAACAAGGTATTAGGACATGTTTGAGAAATTTACGACAAGAGACTAATGGGGTGTTTGTTTCGGCTTATATAGCGGGCTTATGGCTTATGTGGTTTTCGACTTTAGTTTCATAAGCTCATTGTGGCTTATTTTGAAACTTTTCGGCATATATAAGCTTATTATGCCATGATAAGCTTATATAAGCAGAAAACCACATAATTCATAAGCCCGCTATATAAGCCGAAACAAGCACCCCCTAAAATAGAGGACTTTTGCTTGTTCAAGTTCGTAAACCTTTAAAAATTGGTCTGCAACATGCAAAACCCCTCTATTTTGGCCCCTTGCCGTGATTTCGCATTAGTAATTGTACATTTAACCAAAACCACCCATCACTTGAATTTAACTTCTTTCGACCAACTTTACTAAAACTGTTGATACATAAAGTTATTTTTTATTTGATAGCATTTAGGGCTACTGTTAACAAAACCTTATGTTAGTTTATCTGGTTCATAGTTTTAAGGTAAAGGGGATGAGATGTAAATGTGTGGACTGTGAAAATCTGTGTCGTGTTAATTTGATTTGATGCGAGTTGTTAGGAAAATTTTATTTTATTTAGTTCATAGTTTTAAGGTTAAGGGGATGAGATGTGAATTGTGTGGACTGTTAGGAAAATTTGTGTCGTGTTAATTTGATTTGATGCGAGATTGCGAGTTGTTAGGAAATTCTATATAGTTTTGAACCTCGGTTACTAGGGTAATATATGGAAGGCAACGTTGCAATAGGAGTGTGTCGACCCATACCAAAAAATGTGGCTATTTTTGCGAAGTCTTTCCCTTGGAATAATCATGGATGTGCCAAAGTTTAATGCCTTGAGGATTAAACTCTAGCCCCTTTGGGTTTTGAATTCCATATAGTTTATTATTAAGGAGATGCCTTTACTATGCAACCACCACCAAGGTGGCCTAGTGGTCAGGTATTGTGATGTTCTCATAAGAGGTCTTAGGTTCAAACCTCACTAGATACACATCTTGGGAATACCCAAGTCAGGGCGCGTATATTTGAGTCAAAAACTCCCCTCTTAGGGTAACCTCAACGTGGAAAACCTCATTTGGTTACCAGTTTGCTCAAAAATATCAAAACTAATCGAGGAAGGGACTAAAGATTGATCCTTGTTAGGAAACTTGTAGATCACATAGGAACATGGATCAACCACGTTATGATGCAAAGTAAAAGAAGCATGAAAAATGAAGAACCAAACACAAGGTGTTTGGATAGAAGGAAATTGTTTCCTTAAGGCTTTGATACTAAGAAGAGTTCTATTTGGAGGGGGGGGAATTGGGCAGAAATTGTTGGAAAGAGTTCTAAACCATAATCATCAGGCCACCCTAAAAACAAATATTTGGGCAGGAATTGTTGCGATCCCTACCATTGAGATCTCACTAAGCACAACATATAAGCCTACATAGGGTTCCACTTTGTAATAAATTAGCAATAGAAGGATTAATCCACCAAGCTTATGTGTTAGCCCTTGAGATTCATCTTATTTTAATGTGAGATTGAGTTTGCACTTTGCACCGAACAATAATATTCCATACTCATACTCTGTACTAGCAGCTTGACTGCCAATGAATGTAATTAGCATCCACACTTAACAATCCTGAAAAGATGTGAGTGTGTGACTTTGTGGTCTAGTGATTATGGTTTTTGGTTGAGATAACTGATATACGAAGTAGGAGGTACCAAAAGAATGACGAAGCTGGTTTTTCTATGCATCACTCATAGTGGTGTTAACTTTTATGTTCATTAGGGATGCTTATATCTAATCCTAGCTGTCTATAATATTTCAAGATAATTAGGGTCATTATCATGAGAAGCGACACATTTAATGTAGCACTGAAGAGAGGTAAAAATAATAAACAAGGGAAAGTAGCTTTGCAACACCACAACCACACTGAGTCCGATATAAAAGTTAGGTAAAGAATCACTGCTAGTCATCTCCAAGAAACAGACAAATTGCACATATATGGGAGATTTTGTATATTTCCAACATGACTTAATATAGTACTCCCTCCGTCCTGTAAAACATGTGAAGTGTGACTTGACATTTGGTTCAATAAAAACGTTTTAATATTGATCAAATGTCTAACATGACCCTTATTTAGGACACAACAAAGAAAGCTTGTGGAGCACAACTGAAGTTACTAAATTAGTAATTTCAAGTTATGTTACTATGTGCCTTTAATTAGGACTAGATGAGCTGGTTGTTGTGGATGAATTATTCGTTCAGCGGTATCTTATATTTTATTTGGGACTTGGTGGTTAGCCAATGACAGTGAATGACTTTACAATTGAACACTAAAGCAATATGCTCAATATTCGATACGAAGATGAACATTCTAATGGTCTTTGCCTTTGCGTGCTTAACGGCTTTGTTGATTAGTCTAAAGTTCTAATTATCTTATTCAATTGCAAATTCTGTTTCCAGGAATAGGTTATGCGTTGGCTAAAGAGTTCTTGAAGGCAGGCGATAATGTTATAATATGCTCAAGGTCTGGTAAGTATAATAGTATATGCTTGTTTACATGTGAAATATCAGATTCAGATTATCTTTCAAAGATTTAAGAAAGTCAATTTAAGAACGGGTCAATTCGGTTTAAATTGATAGGTGATGGGTCAAACAGATTGAATGCAAAAAAAAAAAAAGGTAGCTTAAAGTGAAATGGGTCAAGGGGTTTAAACGGGTCACAAGCATACATGTATGCACATGGTTTAAAACGTCCTAAACCGTTTAATTCAAAAGAAGTTATATATTACATTATTTCAATAATATACACAATGCATCATAATTTTACACAGATGAACGAGTTGAATCAGCTCTCCAAAATTTAAGGGCAGAGTTTGGTGATCAGCATGTGTGGGTACCTATTGATACTTCCGTCCAGTGTTGAATTATAATATTATAGTTATTGTTATAATATAGTTTCGTAATCATAGCTGTAGCTTTACATTTTCCCTTTTGTGCAGGGTACAAAATGTGACGTTCGGGATGGGAATGATGTGAAAAATCTAGTTAAATATGCACAAGACAACCTCCAATATGTGGATATATGGGTACATAAGGCTTTCTTCACCATTCTTATTCATATCTATATTTATCGATTATTACTATACCTTTATGTGGCTTTCTAAGATCAAATTTTTAACAAATGCAGATCAATAATGCGGGATCAAATGCATATAGCTATAAACCTTTGGCGGAGGCTTCAGATGAGGATCTCATGTGCGCTTCTTTTTAATTTTATATCTATTTCACTGCTACCATGATTATGTTATCACTTTTTTATTCAATAAATAAATATGAATGGTCTCCTCACAGAGAAGTTGTCACTACAAACACGCTTGGTTTGATGATTTGTTGCCGGGAGGTAATTAAATTTGTACAAATGTTGAAATTGCATTGGTTAGACGTTTTCTTATTTGCTTGCATTATAGGCAATGAAAGCGATGCTTAACCAGCCTAGAGGTGGTCATATTTTCAATATTGATGGAGCTGGTTCGGATGGAAGACCGACTCCCAGGTGTGCTTTTTAGTTCTTCCTCAATACATTTTTATAGCTATTCTGTTTCCGTATAGTAAAGTAACGTTATACAACACAAATTACTTGGCCATCTTCTTAATTAGGTTTGCTGCATATGGAGCAACAAAACGCAGTGTGGTGCATCTGACAAAATCATTACAGGCAATAACTGCAACCTGTTTTTTTACTGCTGTTGCAAGAATAGCCGCATATGTTTTTCACGAGTCTTGTTTAAGTCATTGCACTTTTTCTTATGCATATAAGCAGTTAAAAGATGGTTGTGTGTCCCGTTTGGGGTCATTTTCTAACCAAAAAAAGCATTAAAAACCGGCTTTCAGAAATAGTAATTTTGTATCAAGATGATAAATTATGTACAAAAATAAGATTACAGATTAAAAAAATGACCAAAACAGGAGAAAACCATCTTCTAACGACTCAGATTTACTAAAATCTGAAATAGCTAAAACGGGACAAATGAAGAAGTAAGTTGATACTTTATGCAGAAAACCCTATTTATGTTTGTTATTACTTGTATAGTGTTCTCGATCAATTTTCTTATTAGGTGTTTCTTTTCTGTAGGCGGAGTTGCAGATGCAAGAAGTAAGCAATGTTGTCGTCCATAACTTGTCGGTATGTTGTGTTGTTCTTTTATTGCACATATCAACTTCTCAGCATGCATACCTTACATAATACATTATTTGATCCATGTTCTGCTTTTGCAGCCTGGAATGGTTACAACTGACCTTCTAATGTCAGGTGCCAACACAAAGCAGGTTTGAATTGTACCAACTATCATATCATTATTTCCTCGTCTACATGTTTCTTATCTTCACAGATGAAAATTCATGTTATTGCAGGCCAAGTTTTTCATTAATGTTTTGGCAGAACCAGCAGACGAGGTAACATCTCATGAAAAATATACATTCTTTAATCTTGTTTTTGTATGCTAGTCTTACTTTTCCGACAGAAGATAAAGTGACTTGACCCATTTGTTCTTACCATAAAAAATAACAGTAAATTTTGGCGACTGACTTAATTTTACTTTGATTGTATTTTCGTTTACTCCGGTTGCTTCTGAATGACATGTTGAGTATGTGCAGGTTGCAAAGTACCTTGTGCCAAATATCAGGTCCATACCGAGCAGTGGATCAACAAGACCAACTTACATTCGTTTTCTTACAGGATTAAAAGCTTACTCCCAAATATTTTCTGTAAGCACTACCAAGTCATCATTACTTAAATATTGTTTTCACTGTTCCTATCCCATTTTTCTTGATGCTTATATTGTAAAATGTTTTATGGTCACTCTACAGTTATACACTGCATTTACTTCATTAGTTTTGTTTCCAGTAAAGAACAAAAATTTTCTTTTCTATAAAACTAGCATTAATATAACAACATTTAGCAGCTGTCTTAATTTTTGTCCGAAGGTAAGCCTAAAGTGGTTGGACCATGAGGTACACAAGTAGACTACAATGACCAAAATGTATTTTACTCGAACGATTAGTGGTAGTCAAAATGACTTGCTCACAACAGAGCATGAAAGCCAAAATTTTTGGTTTGAGAAATGTTGCTTGAAATATGCATAGTAATGCATTTGTGCATATTTTTGGTTTTTGTAGAGACTGGCTTTTGGAGCACGAAGGAATAGATACTTGGTTGAAGAATGAAGATTGATACTCCAATAGCTAGGAAAATTGCAAATATGTATCGTTTACTGCATTTGTTAATGAATGTTTTGTTGTTTGATATAATGCCTATTTTTAAGCAATATATTTGAAGATATCATTTATGCTGATATAACCACGCAATGGTAGCTGAATGGTGAAGGACATTTAGCATGGGTCACATATTCAATCAGCATCGCCATGTCCTTTTAATCCAAGTGCTATGTAGCTTACCTCTAACATATTGGTCATGGGAACCCAGTAGGTCGGTTTCTCAATGTAGGTTATAACTTATAACAAAAATTTATGTGAAGGAAAAATGGTCATATTAACAAAATCCTAATACCTTTTCATTGCCTTGAGAGAAATCCTAACAAGTATTTGTTGCCATGAGATTAGTGATATTTAGAGAAAACACAAGTCACCTCTATTCTACTACTAAATACGAGAAGTATCTTTCATTACATAACTTTAAGACTTTTGATTGTGTAACACCAAAGTTATTAGTGGGCATTAGTTGATTTTATAGCCACACAGCCCCCCTACAGCTCATCAAGTTTTAGTGGGTATAAGTTGATTTTTAGGAAAATGTTTACTTTTAAAGTGTATTTTAGTTGGAATTATTTGAACTTATGCATAGGCCCTCAATAAATATTATTATGGGTCTAACTTATTGATCTAATTTATTGGATCTATTCAACGGAGGGCAAAGGCCCCCTACCACCCATCAAGTCTTAGTTGGTATTAGCTGATTTTATAGGTAATTGTTTAGTCTTGGAGTGAACTTTAGTGAAGTGTTTGGTTCTCTTGCCCCATATATGACAGGTTTCTGAATTTGTCACTGATTCCATATTAGTTCATGCCTTTAAAATCATATGTTAAGGATCATGAGTGGAAATAAAGATGAACTTCTAACAGCATCATATCAAGATAATAAAGTACGCAAAAATACTAAGTAGTGTACATGATACACATGTTGCTCAAAGCCATTATGAAATCTTATGGCGATCAAGAAACATTACACTCTTTAACATATTTGTTACCGAAATATTCTGAGACTACAGGAACATCGACATTTTCCTTGGACCACAAACGCTGAAATAAAGAACGCATGCACTGGTAAGCAAAACAAAAGAATTCGATGTCACGCTTATATATACTTGAAGAGAAGATCTATTGTAACAAATAATAGTTCTAACGGAAACAAATAATACATGCACACAGCACACATAAGAAGATTAAATCAGATTAATTTATGTGATGCCTAAAACAAAGATCTTGTTTTCACTACTTATGGTTCTACTGACAAATCAATTCTCGAACAAAATCATGGATTAAGGACGTGAGCTCATAAACCATTAGACTAACACTATACCATGTTCCCAGAGGTTGGACGTGGTGCATGCTTCACTCACGCGTGAGGCACATTTGGTCCTGCGTCACTTGCGTCCTCTCATGCGTTAGGGAAGTGACTTTGTTGGAGGTTTGGTGTGTTTGTGTGCGTTTTATATATTTTAAATAAATGTTGGGTACAAGTAATGTTGAAGATAGTTACGGGACATGAGTGATGGTAAATGGGAAGGGTGTGATGCAACACTCAAGTGACAACGAGTAATGAAGTTTTGATGGGTAACGAATACACTCGGTCGAATACTAGTAATCACATTGCTTTATATACCGACCAATCACATCTCTCATAAGACAAAAGGACAAGTGTTGTCAAACTACGCGTAAGCAATAGTTTATGCAACTTTTCATACTATGAATCCCCAAAAGATTTGTTAAATTATATATTTGCTAGAAGACAACGAAAAATATTGGATTGGCATGAGGTGCCTGTTTAAAGAGATCGTTACAGATAAAGCAATGGAGGGGGACTTAGGAAGAAGAGATACATGAGACGTCTGACAATTAAAACATGGATTAATGATGTGATCAAATAAGTACTATATTTATGCATCATTTATCCCATATATTTTGCACACTTACTCTAATTTTATATAAGAATCGTGGCTTAATCGTTTACTTTTGTGATTCTTAGTATATTTGGAGCAAAAATGGAAAAGAATCCGAAAACAACACTATTTAGAGCTAAAATGAAAAAAATGAAGAAGTATGTTGATGAGACTTCCAATACGGCGTATCAATGCCAATTAGATACCCGTATCCCCCTACTTAGAAGATTTTCGAAGACCTTGCCAGACTTTGAAGAATACGGCGTATCCATCTTTGGGTATACGCCATATATTAAACTTGGTCAACACTGAAGAGTACACGCCATCTGAAGAATACGACGTATCCAATCATGGAGATATGTTGTATAGAAGCCTTATCCTAAGATGATTTCATGACGAGAACACACCCAATAAGGCGTATCCATTCTCACTAATACGCCGTATCTAATGGTGGCTAGCTATTATTTCAAAATATTTTAAGAGTGGAGCCCACGTATAATATCTCCAATACACCGTATGGAGGACTCGAATACAACGTATCAGCCCAGTTCAGAAAACTACATATATAGGGCTCATTTATGAATTCATACATCACCCACCACTCACCACACCAGTTCTAGGCGAGTTCCAGATCCAAGGAAGGACAATTCACTACGTTTCACCAGGAGGACATCTCGTGTATCATTTATTTTGTTTAATCATTTAGTTAGCGTATTGTTTTTATCATGAATTCTATTCATGTATCTTTGATTATTATTTTTTATTCTGCTACTGAGATCATGGGCTAACACCTTTTGGTGTTAGCCAAGTTTATGACTATCATGTTATTGATTTGTTTACTTTGATTATTCGCATTTTCGTTGGATATTATATAATATATATATCTATCGTGCTTGATTCATTTGTTTGCTTGCTTGAAGTATATTGGATATTATCTAGATCATAGGTTTTTATTTTTATAATTTATGATTCGTATCATGGTGGTAGATGCTAGTGGCAATGGATAACTAGATTCATGAAGCGTTACCATTAGGACTAGTGGCGACCGTATCCCTAGGTTAGTCAATATATGATTAAGGTAAGTAAGTTAGCGCGGAAACTCTTATAGATGACCATTCGCAGGAGTTAGATAGTCTCACTTCATTTGACTACCAAGATAGATTATGTTTAATAGTTGAAAGACTTTATGCGTGCTTGATGCTTATTAACACTGTGACCATCGGGTTAAGGGGCTGATATGCATAGGACTAAGTAACCGCGATCATCTGGCCTAGTCTACCATAGATAGGAAATGTACTCAAAAGGTCGATTCCATGCTCCTCGAGTCTAAGTTTGTGTTTCGCGACTCACCAATGGAAGTAACACTTAATCATTGCACTTGTAGACGAATCACTATGACTTGATATGACGAACTTGGCTAGCAAGTTCTTCTACCATTCGACCACAACCTTACCATTTCAAGTATTTTATTTGCATTTGTAAGTGTACACTGCTCGTAAGTGTTAGTATGTAGGTTAGTTTGGCTATTATTTAAATTTAAACCTAATAGAATCACACATCAAGATCTAACACATCAATTAGGCTTGACGTTACCCACTTGGGCACGTGTGACCATCCTCATAGGATGAGTTCGAACGGGTGGAGGTGCACCAAGGACATTGAACCAGCCGATGGTGGCGGGCCAGATGAGGATGTTGGGCCGCCTGATAAAGGGAAGATCGGGCTGATATGTTGTGTCAGGGTGCGATGACGTATGAAAGTGTGGGAGGGTGGTTTTATTGGGCCGGTTGGTGATGATTGGGTTTGGTTTAGTTGGGTTTGGGTTGGTGATGATTGGGTTTAGTTTGGTTGGGCTTGGATTTGTGATGATTGGGTTTGGTTACGTTGGGCCGATTTGGTTGTAGTGGTATGAATTTAGTTACGAGTTATAAGTGATAAGGGATGGTTAAGGAGTTTACAAATTTATGGGAGGGGGTGTCATGGTTGTCATTGATTTGTATGGAAATTGAAGTTCGTTGAAAGTGACGTGCTAGAGATCATTATTATGTTGGTGGAGAGGTTGAGGCACTGATACCCGCGATGATAGGCGGGATATCCTAAGAAGGTACAAGGTGTGTGATACACGAGATTAGTTCTTAAATTTATGGTTTAAAATTAGCAAGACGCATCAATTGATTAAGTGATTTAAGCATAATTTTAAAGTAACAATATCAGTTTTTATCACGTTACTTTTAAATTGTATATGACAAGACTCTTCTTCCTATGCATATATGCCAACGATGTACAATGTTAGTTTCTAGGAATTTGGTGTTTAATTAATCCTTTTTTACGATCTTTTGCAGACGGTTACATACTCTCAAATTAATTAACGAGGTTTGACATATTTATGTATTATCGTTGTTTCTACAATTGCTAAATATTCACTGCTGAATCACTTCTTCATCTTTTATCATCGACAAATAAAGGAGGTATATAAATTTGTCTGTGTCAGATCATACGTACAAATATCTAATTCTGAAATTCATTTATCAGATTTACGAAACCATGTCTCTCACTTAAGCTTTGTTTCTTTTGACATGTTATTATCCGTTCTTCTACTCAATGCTTGACTGTTGAACTTTTTATTTTGCAGAGAGTATTCGATTATATTAAGGCAAAGTTTCAAATAGCTGCAATTGAAATACCAAAAACTATACGAGCCAAAGGTTTATCTCCCAAATATTCAAGGTTTGGATATCTTGTTATTAAGGATGTATAGGTTTATTCAAATCCTTTATTTTTTGTTAACGTTTTGCCTTATACCAATTATGAATATGACGCTTATGTTTATTTTATGGTTGCGCAGATACTTTGCATAACTCAAGGATTCAAATCATTCAAAGTTTTAAAGGTTTATGCTTTAACTTTTATATGTAATTTACGTATAATGTAAAGTATTCTTCATTAACTGAAATCGAGGGTCTCCTAAAATAGTTTCAAGGTCCAAAGGTCTTTGGCTTATAAGTATGTCAGTGGCCCATCAACCATAAAGTTTTTGGTTAAAGTTTCATTTGCAATATATGTGATATATTATATTGTTACATTTAATTCACCCCAAAGGTATGTAAATCTTCATTATAAAGATAATATGGGTCCAACTGATTCTTTTTTATGGTTTCACTTAATTGACTATTCTTTGTTAGGTTACTTTAAGTGATCTAAGTAAGTTGTGATCATAACATCCTTATAGGAAACGGATGTTAAACATAATAAATGATCTTTCAAAGACAAAAAGAATTAAATAGTCAATTCAATCATCACAATTACTACGGGTTGATTCATACTGCTTTTAATTTAAGCAAGGACCAATATTATTGGCGTTATATATATGTTAATAGTTACTAAAATTTTCTTATGTTTGTAAAGTGTTCAAGTAGACTATTTTCCGAATGAAGTAATAAGTATGTTCTCTAAATTATTTTAACAACCATTCATTCCAATACAACGATGCTAGAGATAGCCGTGGTTGATATATAGTTCAAGATCATTACTAAAAGACATGGTGATTATCTTCTTCACTCGGCATTATAAGCCGTATACATTGGTTCACACATGCACAAGTGTGTACAAAACGGTAAAGTTGATTTTTCGATATGTTTCACTCTTGGATTATAATTTACTAATGAAATGGGTAATTTTTACATTCTTTTATCAACTAGGTATTATAAACTCAGTATGATGCATCATTAGCATATCATCTCCTGTGGTTAGGTTGTATAGTAATTAGGTTGAGGATGTCAATGATTTCGTATTCACATTTATATAATAAAATAGATTTTTGAGTCTCTCAGTAACTAAATTTTTTCCAAAAATATTAGGCCTTAGCAAAGCGACACGTGGCAAATCTAATAAATGAATTGTTGACACAACAAAACATTTGCATGAAAAGATAAGAAGCACATCAATTTTTTATAAATATTGTTGGGTCTATTAGATTTGATGATACAAAACAAGAAAGAATGAAACATGAAGGGCTTAAAGTGACAAGATGGGAAACTACAAAAAGATGGAGAATTTGGAAGATTCTAGAAGATATACTTAAAAGATTTAGTTTCCTAATTGTATTATGATTCCTCTTGTAAACCCTAGATGTCTTTAGTATATAAAGAGATCAAGGGTGTAGGATTTTATGTGTATGTCTTCCATAATGTAGTCGACTAAAAGGTGTGTGTGTGTAACCTAGGCGTAGGAGATAAACGCCTAGGGTTTATTAGTGTTTTAGTTTAGAGAGCATGTTCTACTTGATCAAGGTAGAACATGTTAATTTGTTTATTAGTGTTAGAGATTATGAATGAAAAACCTTGTTCATAATAATGATTGATTCTATGTTTGAATATTCCGCCTTCATTATTATGTGTTCCTAGATATAGATAATATTAGACTTATCAAGTCTAGAGCCCGTAACGATCAAGTATGCTGGGTTCCTACATGTGGTATCAGAGCCTGGGGCTCTTGATATCTGGGATTTACAAGGTTTGGTTTGAAGAAGAATAAAGAAAACAAGAAAAATTCGAATTTGTTACAATTTTCGCAACTTTCTGCAGAGCAGTTTTGTAACAGCGATTTCTCCTTCGTTAACCGTTGGATCGGGCTGAAATTTTTACTGGAGGTTCTTAACATATCAAGGAAGAGATCCACCGGAGGGATCGTCGATCTGAACTCTCAGTAAAAAGATATAAATTGTCGAAGTTTGCTGCTGCAACAGGTGAAAGTTTCGAATTTTTAGGGTTTTCATGATTCAACTTCTTGAATTTGGTTCTTTTCTTGTTAAATCATTGTGGAAGTTGGTTATTTGCTGCTTGGTGTCGATTATACGTGTTCGAAAGTTGGTTTGGAC
>LBNU01036050.1:47304-61927 GCA_014162995.1 Artemisia annua | reverse complement strand
TTTTAAAGTACTGCTCCTCGCATTCTTTTAAAGTACTGCTCCATAGTACTGTTGTTCTTTGCAAAGTGCTGCTCGATATTTTCAAGGTACTCCTCGTTTATCCAAAGTACTGCTCTTGCATTATTAAAGTACTGCTGTGTTTGAATGCTTTATGGAGACACGTAAAGGAGTTTTATGCTTCAATATATATGCATGGTTTACGAGCAGTAAGGGGAAGTATCTATGAGTTTGATTGGTTTTGGATTACACACACAGAATGGTTATTTCGTTCACACACTCAGGAAGAAGTTTATGTTCTTAAAAGTTTTAAAGGCTCGTATTTTGTTCTTATGGATTAATTGATTACGAAGAAGGTTGAATATCATTTATTTGATATTGTAGTTGAGTCTCACAGGTGCGTGTTCTTATCATATCTCAAGGTGGGTGTTACACTTTGAAGATAACTTGTTCGTGCTTTATTGTTGTGACAAAGACTTGGTGAATCTAGCAAAGGTGTGTGATTTACAAACTAAAGGTGCTCAATGCTCACATTTGCTATCACTTTAAGGAGTTACGTTGTAGTGCTCAGTGTCTCATCTAGTTGAGGATTTATCAAGAGGTTGCGGTCTACTTATACTTTTTGTGCTTCTAGTATGAGTCTGGAGTCACGTGGATAGTGCAAGATATAAGACGCAAGTTTGGGAAATTCAACTTCTTCATCAAATTCGTTATACTCAGTTTTCTTCATCAGTAATCATTACAAGGAGCTTATAGATTTGAAGAATCATGAAGATGGTTAACACATTGATTTCAGGGGAAGTATCTAATGATGTGTTTAATCATTTGATGTTCATGCACCACTCAAGGGGAAGTTGTTGACTCTTACTACTGTTGATTAGTATTACTACTGATGGTTTAGATTTCTATTGTTTCAAGTTCATTTTTAGTTGCGGAAAACTTCATGGAGGGTAATTTGAGACATTGGAAGGATGAATTGGATGTGTGGTATTAGTTCGTGGTGGAAAAGATCATATTTCATATGTTCCCTATTTGTTGATAACAAAAAGGGGAAGAGATGTTCGAGTGGCATAGCATAACTTAAGAGGAAGACAAGATTGTTTCATTCATGGTGAGATTTTATCTCAACTTTTCTACTTCGTCTAGGGAAGTTCATACAAGAAGGTGTTTGTTTTGTCATCATCAAATAGGGGAAGATTGTTGGGTCTATTAGATTTGATGATACAAAACAAGAAAGAATGAAACATGAAGGGCTTAAAGTGACAAGATGGGAAACTACAAAAAGATGGAGAATTTGGAAGATTCTAGAAGATATACTTAAAAGATTTAGTTTCCTAATTGTATTATGATTCCTCTTGTAAACCCTAGATGTCTCTAGTATATAAAGAGATCAAGGGTGTAGGATTTTATGTGTATGTCTTCCATAATGTAGTCGACTAAAAGGTGTGTGTGTGTAACCTAGGCGTAGGAGATAAACGCCTAGGGTTTATTAGTGTTTTAGTTTAGAGAGCATGTTCTACTTGATCAAGGTAGAACATGTTAATTTGTTTATTAGTGTTAGAGATTATGAATGAAAAACCTTGTTCATAATAATGATTGATTCTATGTTTGAATATTCCGCCTTCATTATTATGTGTTCCTAGATATAGATAATATTAGACTTATCAAGTCTAGAGCCCGTAACGATCAAGTATGCTGGGTTCCTACAAATATACAACAAACACTTATTCCCTAATATGCAAAGGATATTAATATTAATATTAACATTAGAAATCACAGTCAACAAACCATTTAAATAAGGCTTGGATGATGGCATATTTTTTATAATAACATGTGTAATCAATTGATATATATTTAATGTAGATTAAAACTCGCCAGACACATCAATTGATTAAGTGATTTAAGCATAATATTAAGATAACAATATCGATCAGTTTTTATCACGTTACTTTTAAATTTTATAAAACAAGACTCTTCTTCTTCCACATATGCCAAGGATGCATATGTTAGTTTCTAGGAATTTGGTGTTTAATTAAGAGTAAATTACATAGATGGTCCCTGTGGTTTGCCCAAAGTTTCATCCATAGTCCCTGAAAGTTAAAAGTTGCACGGATAGTCCCTATCTTTGAAAGAATAACACTCATGGTCCCTCCACTTAAATGTTGTTAGTGGCTTCCGTTATCTTTTACACGTTAGTCCCTTTTTGTTAAATATCATTGCATCGTTAGTCCTTTATAATAACGGCCGTTTATAATTTGAAGTTTTTCGAATTTTCCTTACGTTTTCATCCGTTTTAATACGTTTTCATGCGTTTTAATCCGTTTTCGTCCGTTTTTATACGATTTCGTCCGTTTTTCTTACGTTTTCATCCGTTCTCATGCGTTTTTATACGTTTTCGCTCGTTTTTCTTACGTTATTGTTTGTTTTCCTACGTCTTCATCCGTTTTTCTCCGTTTTTATACGTTTTCGCTTGTTTTTATACGTTTTCCTTTATTTTTCTTACATTTTCATACGTTTTTATCCGTTTTTATACGTCTTTATATGTTTTTATCAGTTTTCGTCCGTTTTCGTCCATTTTTATCCGTATTCAAGCTTCGTATGATGAGTATGACTATGCTCAAAACTTTGATCAAGGATCGGAATGGAGAAACGAGGTTGATATCTTGCCTAGCTCATTTTCTGTTCAATTTTTATCCGTTTTTATAGGTTTTCATCCGATTTTATCCATTTTCGTCTATTTTTATCCGTAAGCCATCACCACCACCAATAAAAAAATTAATTTTTTTTTCAGTTTTTTTTTTCCTAAAAAATCAAAAAAATTTCTAAAAAAATCAAAAAAAATTATTTTTGATTTTTTTTTCAATTTTTTCAATTTTTATTTTCTAAAAAATCAAAAAAATTATTTTTGTTCGAAAATTTTTCTAAAAAAAATTTCTAAAAAAAAGATTTTTCAATTTTTTTTTGTTCGAAATTTCTAAAAAAAATCAAATTTCAAAAAAAAAAAATTATTTTTTTGTTCGATTTTTTTTTTCAATTTTTTTTTCTATTTTTTTTTTGATTTTTTAGATTTTTTTTTTTTTTTTTTTTTTTTTTTTTTTGATTTTTTTTTTTTTTTTTTTTTTTTTTTTTTTGATTTTTTTTTTTTTTTTTTTTTTTTTTTTTTTGATTTTTTTTTTTTTTTTTTTTTTTTTTTTTTTTATTGGTGGTGGTGGTGGCTTACGGTCAAAAACGGATAAAAATAGANGATAAAAATGGACGAAAACGGATAAAACCGGATGAAAACCTATAAAAACGGATAAAAATTGAACAGAAAATGATCTAGGCAAAATATCAACCTCGTTTCTCCATTCCGATCCTTGATCAAAGTTTTGAGCATAGTCATACGAAGCTTGAATACGGATAAAAATGGACAAAAACGGATAAAAACGTATGAAAATGTAAGAAAAATAAAGGAAAACGTATAAAAACCAGCGAAAACGTATAAAAACGGATGAAAACGTAGGAAAACAAACAATAACGTAAGAAAAACGAGCGAAAATGTATAAAAACGCATGAGAACGGATGAAAACGTAAGAAAAACGGACGAAATCGTATAAAAACGGACGAAAACGGATTAAAACGCATGAAAACGTATAAAAACGGATGAAAACGTAAGGAAAATTCGAAAAACTTCAAACTATAAACGGCCGTTATTATAAAGGACTGACGATGTAATGATATTTAACAAAAAGAGACTAACGTGTAAAAGATAACGGAAGCCACTAACACCAGTTAAGTGGAGGGACCATAAGTGTTATTCTTTTCAAAGATAGGGACTATCCGTGCAACTTTTAACTTTTAGGGACTGTGGATGAAACTTTGGGCAAACCACAGGGACCATCTATGTAATTTACTCTTTAATTAATCCTTTTTTACAATCTTTTGCAGACGGTTACATACTCTCGACTTAATCAATAATGTTGACATGTTTATGTATTATCGTTGTTTCTACGATTACTAACTGTTCACTGTTGAATCACTTCATCTTTTATCATTGACAGATAGAGGTATATAAATTTGTATGTGTTAGATCATACATACAAATATATAATTCTGAAATTCATTTATCTAATTCACGATACTATGTCTCTCACGTAAGCTTTTTTTCTTTTTGACATGTTCTTATATGTTCTTCAACTCAATGCTTGATTGTTGAACTTTCTCTTTAGCAGAGAGTACTCGATTATATTGAGGCAAAGTTTCTAACGGCAGGTATTGAAATACCGTAAACTATACGAGCCAAATGTTTATCTCCCCCAACATTCCAAGGTTTGGATATATTGTTATTAATAATATGTTGGTTTATTTAATCCTTTCTTTTGTGTTGAGGTTATGCCTTATACCAATTATGAATATGATGCTTATGTTTATTTTATGATTGCGCAGATGCTTTGCATAACTCAAGGATTCAAATCATTCAAAGTTTTAAAGGTTTATGCTTTAACTTTTATATGTAACTTATGTATAAGGTAAAGTATTCTTCCTTAACTAAAATCGAGGGTTTCCTAAACTAGTTTCAAGGTCTTTATTCTTTTATTAATGCTAAGAAAATCATGCAAAATAACCACATGATTGTTGGAATTTCTCAATGAAATACCAAAGGTCTTTGGTTATAAGTATATAAGTGACCCATCAAGCATAAAGTTTTTGGTTAAAGTTTCATTCGCAATATATGTGAGATCTATTTGAATTGTTACATTTAATTCACCCCCAAAGTATGTAAATCTTCGTTATAAAGAGAATATGGTTTCAATTGATTCTTTTTAATGGTTTCACTTAATTGACTATTCTTCGTTAGGTTACTTTGACTGAACTAAACATTACGAGTAAGTTGTAACCATAACATCCTTGTAGAGAATGGATGTTAACCATAATAAATGTTCTTTTAAATACAAAAGATTTAAATAGTCAATTCAATCATCACAATTACTATGGTTTGATTCATACAACTTTTTAGTTTAAGCAAGGACCAAAATTATTGGCGTTTTATATTTCTTAACAGTTACTATAAAATTCTAATGTTTGTATGGTGTTCTAATAGACTATTTTCGAAATGAAGTAATAACTATGTTTTCAAAATCTTTTTTAACAGCTATTCATTCAAATACAACAATGCAAGAGATAGTCGTGATTGATATATAGTTCAAGATCAATACTAAATGACTTGGTGATTATCTTCTTCACTCCGCGTTGTATAAGCCGTATACATTGGTTCACACATGCACAAGTGTGTATGGTCGGTGAAGTTGATTTTTCGATAGGTTTTACTCTTGGCTTTTAACATACTAATTAAATGGGCAATTTTTACATTCTTTTAACAACTAGGCTTTATAAACTCAGTCTAATGCATCATTAGCATATAATCTCCTGTGGTTGGTTATATGGTAATCAGGTTGAGGATGTCAATGATTTTGTATTCAACTTTATCGCAAAAGTTTTAATTGTTTACTCTACGTCAAGTTAATATAGAAGCTTACAATCGGTATTAGATTTTTTTTCAAAGGGGACCTTGATCATGCCATTTGTCAAACCACGCCGACGTTTTATCCCCTTTTTACTCTATGTCGAGTTAATATAGAAGCTTACAATCAGTATTAGATTTTTTTTCAAAGGGGACCTTGATCATGCCATTTGTCAAACCACGCCGACGTTTTATCCCCTTTACCCACAACATGGAAGAAAAAACGCCTAACCAACGTCCTCATTTGAAGGATTTTTTGCCAACATAACTAGGTTCCGCTTTTATAGGAACATCCCAGAAAAGGCAGAAATTCTTCCTATCTTGGAGACAATACGAATGGATCCATTTAACCCCTAAAGATTGATTGTTTGATAAAATACTCCAAATATGAGTAGACATAAGAGCAATGTTCCAATTTTTTAATCACCGAATATCTAAACCACCCTCACACTTAGGTAGACAAACAACATCCCATTATACTCTTGCCTTCCCCTTTTCATTTCCCCTAACACCAAAGAAAACCTCTTAATAGGGCTTCAATTTCTTTTATACTTGCCTTCGGGAAAATAAAATAGATGACCAATAAACTTGCATTGACGATAACATTGAGGCAATAAGTTTCACTCTACCTGCAAAGACAACGACTTATTCTTCCAGGATTGTGTCTTATTCTTCACTCTTTCCACAAGAATTTTACAATCTTTATGGAACAAACCAGAAGATATTAAAAGGACACTAAATATTTCACAGGAAATGCACCCTTTTCAAATGGCATAATCTCCAAAATCTTATTTTTAACTTCAATAGTAACATTAGCAAAGAATGCCGTACTTTTGGGGAGACTTGGAACCAAACATGAGCAATTCTTGAATTCCTCCAACGCATCACTAATCACCTAAACATAATCAAAATGTTAAATATTAGTAGTAACTTAAACATATATTAGAAACTTAAGTGTACTTTTGTAATTAGATTAGGTGTTAGACATAAACTATAATTAGTTAGCTTGGAGTGCAAGGCAAGCTAGGTTTCCACCTCCTCATCTCTATAAATAGAGATGAGGGGGATGCTAGTTATTCATTCTTCTTCCTCAATTGTAAAAGCTTTATTGGTTTTAATAAAGGGTACGTTAAGGGTATATCGTGTGCAAATATTCTTGTCGGTTCTTTGTAGTCTCTCGTGTTTGCTACTTGTGCTCAATACAACTCACGATCTAGCTTTTCCGCGATCGAACTTCGGAGTGTTGTTGAGGTAATCAGAGGTCTACACAACAATGTATGAAGAGTGGGGTCGCCAAACATTTGGGTGTTGCAAGGATACAGCAACAGAATGGGTTGGTTAAGAAGACGGATGTGACACTCTTGGCTAAGGTACGTTGTTTTCTGATTTAGTCTTGTCTGTCCAAGGTTTTTTGGGCAGAGGATACAACCGGGTCTACATATCTAGTGAATAGGTCACCATCATCAGTGATTGGATTCAAGACGCCTATAGATATGTTAGGGTTTTTGGTTGGCTTGCTAGTAATAAGCAAGGGATGCTTGAACCGGTTAAGGTCAAGTGCATATTCCTGGGATACCGTGAAGGTATAGTGGGTAATAAGCTTTGGAGGTTCAATGACGTTACTTCAAAGGTNTAGGTACAGGTTCAGTGCATATGTTGCAGGGAGTTGAGTTTGAGATGGAACCGCTTGGGGATCATACATTTGAGGTGGAACCTCAGGGGAATGTCGGTCAGGTAGCTGGTTCACAAGAAGTACAAACTCAGGATTTGATAGACTATCATTCAGCACGTGATAGGGAGCAACACATAGCACGGGAACTAGACAGGTATAGAGAAGACAGTAATGAGGCTGCTTTTGCAGTTGCTGTAGTGGAAAAGATATATACACATGAGTCATTGACTTTCAATTATACAGTTGCTCGTGAGGTAATTTCCAAATGGAAGGCTAGATTGAAAGAAGATATAGATACTCGGTCAGATGTTTATGTGCTCAGCAACGGTTGCAGGAAAAGCAGTGACGACAGCGATGACTATTACTGTGAGTATACACCAGGTATGTTCATACATCTATTTCTCTATATAGATGGTATGGTTTTTTCTTGCGGATGCAAGGCTAAGATCTGGGTTACCAAAGGTTTGCTGGATAAAGCAAAAGGAAAAATACTTGGTATGGAGATCATCAGGGATCAGAGTGGTAATACTCTGAGGGGGTCACAGTACAGGGTTCACAACGGAAAGTTGGTACAAACTTTGTGGAGACATTGTTGTATGGGAGGGAATCCTTGACAATGGAGGATGTTCTGGCGACTCTGAATTCAAGGGAGTTGAAGAAAAGAACCGAAGGCACAAAGGAAGATACTGGTGACGGGTTATATGTAAGGGAACGGTCAGATCATTCAAGGAAAGCTCATTCTGGTGGAAGTTCGCGGTTCAAGTCAAGGAGTGGAACTGGTAAACTCAAGTGCTTCATATGTCACTCAGAGGATCATTTGAAGAGAGATTGTCCAATGAAGAAGTCAAGTGGGTTCGTCAGGAAGGGTAAGCATGATCAGGATTCTGATTCTTCTGATGGCGAGGGTAACGCCTACTTTGGAGAAGCCTTGATGGTAGTCGGGAATNATATAATGATATAAACTAGCTTAATACTTATTTACGTAGTAATCTTACGTTTAATGATTTTCCATTTTGTGATCATCAAAACGTAGAGATATCGAAAAATATAAATAACGTTCTTACGCATTATTTATGTCAACAAAGAAGGCATACAGTACCTTGATTCTATGCTTGGGAGACCGGGTTTTACGGGAAGTTACCAAGGAAACATCTGCTGCAGGAATTTGGTCGAAGTTGACTAGTCTGTATATGACTAAGTCCTTAGCAAATAGACTGTATCTGAAGAAGAAGCTGTACACGTACTATTTGAGTCCAGGACGAAACTGGGTGATCATATAGATGAGTTTAATATGTTGATACTTGATTTGGCGAATATTGATATCGAGATTGAGGATGAGGATCAGGCACTTATGTTACTTACGTCGTTGCCATCGTCTTACGAAAACTTTGTGGAGACATTGTTGTATGGGAAGGAATCCTTGACAATGGAGGATGTTCTTGCGACTCTGAATTCAAGGGAGTTAAAGAAAAGAACTGAAGGCACAACGGAAGAAACTGGTGACAGGTTATATGTAAGGGGAGGGTCAGATCATTCAAGGAAAGCTCAATCTGGTGGAAGTTCGCAGTTCAAATCAAGGGGTGGAACTGGTAAACTCAAGTGCTTCATATGTCATTCAGAGGATCATCTGAAAAGAGACTGTCCAATGAAGAAGTCAAGTGGGTTCGTCAAGAAGGGTAAGCA
This sequence comes from Artemisia annua, assembly GCA_014162995.1. Taxonomy (NCBI): domain Eukaryota; kingdom Viridiplantae; phylum Streptophyta; class Magnoliopsida; order Asterales; family Asteraceae; genus Artemisia; species Artemisia annua. Next base: position 53,075 of record LBNU01036050.1, on the reverse strand, counting down.
TGATCAGGATTCTGATTCTTCTGATGACGAGGGTAACGCCTACTTTGGAGAAGCCTTGATGGTAGTCGGGAATGATGAGATGACTGAATTGGTAATGGATTCAGGTGGGTCTTATCATATGACACCTAGGAGGGATTTCTTGTATGACTTCAAGGATGTTGATGGTGGTTCGGTTCAGTTAGGTGATAACAGAACATGCACTATCAAAGGGACAGGAAAAGTGAAGATGCAGTTGCATGATGGTTCAAGCTTTATACTGGAAGATGTCAGGTATGTTCCAGGGTTAAGAAAAAGCTTGATTTCATTGGGTACTTTTGAAAAATAGGGTTATACTGTGAAGATGCAGATGGGTAGAGTCAAGGTGATCAAAGGTTGTCGGGTTATGATGATCGAGATCATGAAAGAGAACTGTGTGTATACTCTTGAAGCAAAAGTGATGACTTTTGGTGTACAAAAGCATGGAGGTTCAAAACAAGTTGGTTTCAAGCAACTTGGTCATAAACAAGTTGGGTTCAAACAACTTGGTCATAAACAAGTTGGGTTCAAACAACTTGGTCCTGGTATTAAAACAAGAGTCCATGGAGTACATGTTGATGAACGTGTTTGGTTTGAGGTGGAACTGCAGGGAGCTCAGGGAAATCGTGAAACTGAGGATGTTCAGGTTAGTAACGATGATGCTGCAGTGGCTCAAAGAAAGTTGGAGGACAAGCAACTTGAAGAAAAGACAAACACGGACTGCTTGGTAAAGGAGCAGGAAAAGGTACACCTTGGTATAAAGGTGGGGGCGGACATTACGGTAACCGGAGTACCTGGTCAAGAGGGTGCAGAGGGTAATGTTGCTGAAAAGAAGAAAGTGAAGGAGTCTACGGAAGCTAATCTTGGAAAATTACTAAAGTACAATGCCTGGTCGACAAGCTGGTCCCCGGTCCGAGGTTCTAGCATGAGGAAAAGATGCTGAGTTTCAGTTATGTTTAAGTGTTACTCCTAAGGTGGAAATTGTTAAATATTAGTAGTAACTTAAACATATATTAGGGACTTAAGTGTACTTTTGTATTTAGATTAGATGTTAGACATAAACTAGAATTAGTTAGCTTGGAGTGCAAGGCAAGCTAGGTTTCCACCTCCTCATNGTTTAAGTGTTACTCCTAAGGTGGAAATTGTTAAATATTAGTAGTAACTTAAACATATATTAGGGACTTAAGTGTACTTTTGTATTTAGATTAGATGTTAGACATAAACTAGAATTAGTTAGCTTGGAGTGCAAGGCAAGCTAGGTTTCCACCTCCTCATCTCTATAAATAGAGATGAGGGGGATGCTAGTTATTCATTCTTCTTCCTCAATTGTAAAAGCTTTATTGGTTTTAATAAAGGGTACGTTGAGGGTATATCGTGTGCAAATATTCTTGTCGGTTCTTTGTAGTCTCTCGTGTTTGCTACTTGTGCTCAATACAACTCGCGATCTAGCTTTTCCGCGATCGAACTTCGGATTGTTGTTGAGGTATTTTCCAACACAAAATTTTTATAGAACTTAAATAGATCATCAGCAAAGCATACAATAATAATCTCTTGTCTATCACACTTTGGATGGAACTGAAACGCCTCCTCCCTCCTACTATTACGGTTCAACATAAGAGTTAATACTTCCATAACAAGCGTAAATAAATATGGAGACATAAGATATGATCACCTTGACGAAGACCCTGTATGCCTTTGAAATTTGGGTTTTATTTCTAAGTTACCACAAAAGTAATATAATGTGATATTTAACAAACTATTACAGTAGTTTATTGATAAAAAGAAGAAAAGAAAGAAACAACTGTTTGAAAGTCATTTTTGTTCATTTGGTATTAACGTTAACTCTTGAAAGTCATTTTTAGAGCATTTTCTTTGACTTATTTTTAGACCATTTCTCAATTTAACCTTATCCAAAAACCGATATAAGAAAACTAGTGGTAAAAGTGAGGTAAGGAGAGGTGCCACTACTGTAGGAGTGCAATTATTTTATGTATATATGGGTGTGGAGTAACTATAAATGAAGAAATTTAGTGGTTTAAATTTTAGTTAAGTATTTAAATATTTAATAGATTAAATTAGTGTTTTCTTTTTTCTTTTTTTTAATCATAGATATATTATTATTATTATTATTATTATTATTATTATTTTATTCAAACATAATAAGCTTACATATAGTTGGATGAGAGTCTAGACACAAATTGTGCTCCCACTCCTTTCTGAATGCAAAAGCTTATTCTATGAAAAAATAAAACCACTCTTAGCGTTATTTGAGTGGCTGATGACAATAAACTTAATGCGTAAAAATGTGTCCAAAGCCTATGTATCAAATTCCCCGAACGTAGAAAAAGCAAATGGTATGAACTTATATCCGTTATCCTCACATTTGGACACATATTTCTTCTTTTTCTTCTCCACGGCGTTATTATTATTATTATTTTAAAGTTTCTAAGTTTTAAACAAATTTTATTTTTTATTATTATTATTTTTTTATTTATTATTTTTTTTACTTGTATAGTTGTATGTAGTATAAATATTATATTACTCAATAGTAAGTAGCAAATAAGAAAGGTAGAACGCCCATCCTTAATGTCTTGGATTTAACCCATTGTATTAATTAAACAAACAAACACATCATTTATGTAATTAGTATAATATTTGAAAACTATTCACAATTAAAATTGACTATTTAAAGTATAGAGTTAAAACTAAGAACAAATTTACTACTGTACAGTCACTTGCTGGAAGAAATTTTGAAAAGATTGCGCTCCAACGTTCAAAACGGATACACAAAGACTTTGTATTACTCGTGAGAGACACTATATTGGCTCATGTGAATTCATTGAAACTCAAGCTCCCCCTCATTTTTCAAACCTTTTTTAACTTTTTAACCCTACTTTTTTCCTTTCTTTCTATTTTATCCCCTTCTAATGTTTCCACTTACGCTTCTAAATAAAACCACAAGCCAGATATAAATAAAGCTCAATTTGACCCGAAGCTTTAAAATTGAATTGAGCTTAATGACACATTTATTTGCAAAAGAAGATATTGCAAAGCTCTAGCTTGATTTGACCAAAACTCGAAGCTTTAAAATCGAAAAACTTATAAAATATATAATACTAACTGATACAAATCTTTTAAGCTCGACTCAACTTGATTATTAAAGATAAAAATACTATATAAAATAACACATGTTCGATAAACCTCATGAGTTTGGGGGAAGATTAATTTTAATACGTGAGCAGGGACGGACCTACATGGATGCCATGTGTGACACGGGTCACACCCAATTTTGAGTCAGTAGTGTAACTTTTTTAAAAATGTGTTGTTTTCCGGTATGTGCTACCCTGGATTTGGTGCTATTTTCTTTGTAGTGCAACTTTAACTTGGCTAAAAAATATATATATATTGTGCGAATTTTAGTAATTATGATAGAAAAAAATTTGTGCAACATCCTTTTGAAAATCCTAGATCCGTCCATGTACGTGAGATTGACTTAAAGTCTACTCGACTAGCTATTAAGTAATTTTTGTTTACTGTTTATGGAGTAGTGATCGAAAAGCTCTCAATTGATATCACACCCCCTGTCCCAAACTGCTGCTAATCAAAATCTAGGTAACATTTGCACATTACAGAAGGTCCAATACATAAGGTAATAAGGACTATTGTGGGCCTTGTGACTGATAATAGCAAGGACACAAATAAAAGTAACCTAAAGTATGAGGGTGCTAAAAGTAACAATACAAAATTGTGATCCCATACTTCTTCTATGGTCCTGTCCTTGTTGCTCCTATAAATAAGGAAACATTCTCCTAAACAATATCATATTGTTCTCATCTGCCACTCTTTTTCTATATATCCCACTAACAATTTCCATCATTATACCTTGTTGTTTAAGTGACCATATACATTTTAAACCCATGTCCCCCTTTTAGCACCTTTTTCCCATCTTTCAGTTTTATGTGACTTTTAAGATTCCAATTCATATCTAGAAGTTCATTTTTTCCAATTTCCAAATCAAGCCCATTTCCAANATATATATATATATATATATATATATATATATATATATATATATATATATATATATATATATATATATATATATATATATATATATATATATATATATATATATATATATATATATATATATATATTATTACTCCAAAACAATATGTACAATACAAGCACCTTTAAGAGGATGTGGACATGTCCCAAACACCCCTTAAAGAGCTGCAAAATATCAAATAGGCTGGAACATTCATTCTGCTATACAGTCTGTTTTAGCCAAACGAATACTAACACAAACATAGCCTATGATCATCTATATTCACCTTTTACACTATGCTTCTAAGGATATATTAGGACTATGAGTCTATGATTACATTTCCTTTTGTAAGATTATCTTGACACCCTATGCAGCTACATCCTCACGTAAGGCACAGGACGAGGGACTAAAGCCTACAACTAGCTGAATTTGTGCTGAATTTTTTGAAAATATACCAGCCATAGTTTGCAGAATGATTACCGTGGACATTAGCCATCTTCCTTTCCTCTAACTTGGTAATTGAGTCCATATCGAATTCCTAGTATCTCATCACTGGCATTGCAGATGGTTATCCACATGATCTCATTTGTCCATAATTTTAAGGATGTTACTCATTGGCCATAGTACGTCAATCAGCCTCCATTCCAGCCTTTCAGGTCACAAGTAAAAAAGCCAGCCACTGCGCTAACAACCAATTTTAAAGGATCAACGACGACTTAAACTCCATTCTTTCTTAAACTATAAGGAATTCATTGTGCTACATGATGTAAAGAATGCAGTTAACAGATTGTTCGTAGCCTATCGTGGTTTCTCTGCAGATAAAAATTTAAAACAAAGGTGTTCAAAATAGTAATATCAAGCCAGATTGATACTAAATAATAGTCATCTTATTTTCCTTTCTTTTTTCAGACATAATTGCTTCCATACATCCTATTTATTGGCCTTGACCACCAACATACACGCACAATGGCGAATCTAGAAAAAAAGTTCACATGGGCAACCGTTACCAACGACCTCAACAAATGTAATTTCACTGTAACGTCTAGTCGCTTTTATATATGATTATATGTAGACCCACCCAAGGACAGTTTTTCATTCAAGAACACAGTTGGGCACACTGATCAACTCGACAGACTATATCTTAGTTACATAATTCAGTGTACCACACGATAGTGCCAAATTTATATCACTATCCTCTTCATTGAAAATTTTCTAGGATCCTGAAATTCAACACTCAGGGACCAAAAAATCAAAAATCCTGTCTAAATCAATAGGGGTGCACGTTCAAATGTTGACAATATTAGGGAGTTACAGTTCATTTCCTTGACAAAGTGAACGACCGATTTTTTTATTTTTTATTTTTTATCTTTTGACAAATTTGGAATTCAATGTTTATTAGTTTCACAAATTTAGGAGCCTACAAAAGAATAGGGAAAATTAAAAAAATAGACCGATCGCCTTACGACTTATCATTTTTTAGGCCTAAAATTTTCAAAAGTCCCAAATAAACAGGGCGACTCATTTTTTGGGCAGCTCATGTCTACGTTTGATACGTGTCCTTAAACAATCGAATAAAGATTAATCCACCTATAGTACTTGGACACGGCTTGTGGTTGCGTTTTACAAGTTGCCCAGTCGCCCGGTCTATTTTGGACTTTGAAAATTTTAGGCCCGAAAAGTGATAAGTCGTAAGGCGACTAGTCTATTT
>LBNU01036050.1:28471-47100 GCA_014162995.1 Artemisia annua | reverse complement strand
TATTTGAGGGTGTGTGAGGGGTGCAATTGCACATGGCCTCAAAATTTACTTCCTATAGAAAAATGTTAATGATATATAATTATATGCTACGTATATTTGTTAAAACTAAAGCTAGATTGTTAAAATAACACATGTTTTGTTTCAATAGTTGATATTATATATATTTAACCGTCATATTCAGTTACGACAGAAGTTTTTGCACCGGGCTTCCAGAATATTAGCTACGGCAGTAAATTTGTTACACATGTAGTAAAAACAATGAGTTTCCACTAAATTTGTTAAAATACAAGCTCTATTGAATTAGAGATTTTGATTCCCAGCATACTCAAAATTTAGTTACCTCCTTAGCTGTTTCCAAATAACTCAAAAGAAGCGATACAAACTAGTATTTCGAATATACAAAGGGTATGTTTGGCGGGGAGCGGTGTGGAGCTTTTTGGGGGCGGTGAATGGTGAGCAATGAGCGTTTTAAATTTTAGTGGTCGTTTGGTAAAAGAGCGATGAGTTTCCGCTAATTTTTAGGAAGGCTAATTTTTCAATGCTTCTTTAAAGAGCGGTGAGCTTTGGCTACTGCTCACAGCTAACAGATACTGCTCAGTGCTACTTTTAACAAACACACCCAAAGTTACAAACCTCTTGGGACTTTTTTACTTTTGGGAAGTCACTTTGATCCTAATCTGATTTCAAATATACGAATTTTATTAAACTAAACTTACTCAGGAACTTCAAGCGCATCAAATAACTAATGTTATCAATCCTATAAGGCATATGATTATATATCATTATTAGTATTATTGATAGAGGTTTGTATATTTGAAATCGGAGTAGGATCAAAATGACTTCCCCAGGTATAAAAGTCACAAGAGAGTGTCCCTTCCTCTATTTGGTGTACCCAGTGGCGGCCCTGAGGATTTGAGTACCCAGTGCGAGCCAAGAAAAAATGCCCCTAACTCCTAGCAAATTTTCTTTTTTCGTAAATGATAACTAATGTTATAACAATTAATTATATCCATAACAAAATCATAGTATTAAAAATACATACCATAGTAGTTAACCGATGATTCGTGAAGTTCTCCTAGCATTTTTCATAGCAAATTGGTTGATTAGCTCTTCACAGTTTAAAAAATTTCCAAAAATTTGTGCCCCATTCGAAAATGTGCCCTGTGCGAGAATCGGGTTTGCACCCCCTCCGGGCCTCCCCTGGGTGTACCTATTGCTTTGTTTGCTATACGTTACTTGTTTCTTTTTCTTGTTGGTCTACTTCCAAAGCCTCTTTTTTTGTATTTCATTTGCCTTTAATGTTTTTATAATATCTTTGTCTTTTCTTTTTCTTTCAAGAAAAACTTTAGTAAAATTAAAATATTGTTAAAGGTTTTAATAATATTGTCATACTTTTATGTATTTTTTCATGTGTACATACTAATTCTCTCTCCTTTCATTCACAAATTATTTTTTCAAGTGTCAAATCTTATGAGTAGAAAGATATTACAGAAACATTTACCATTTCCCATAAATTTAATCTAAAAATGTATTTAATCACTATGTAGATTTTATCTCTCAAAATTATTTATAGATTATCTCATTATTATCATTTAACCATCAAATGGGCTAATGGTAGAACACATGACATTCTCACATATATGTCAAAGTTTAAACATATTATTTACACATTGAGGGTGGTTAAAGAATGGGTGGTTAAAGAATAGTCGTTAGACCGCATACATCTAAATCAAAAGACTCATCATTTTTGATAAACTGAGTGTAAAAACCTAACCAGCTCCCCAGTTTTATCTCGTTATTTGTATCTATCTTTTTAGAAATATTAACAATTGAATGAAGCAATTAGCAAGGTTAACAATTGTATTATTTGTAAGGCTACCCCCAATAAGACCCCTCAAGCGATTGGGTTGTGAGGGTTGCATGGGGTTGTCGTTGTTGTGGGGTTGAGGGTCAAGATCGGTTGAGATGCATGTGGGTCGAGTATACAACCGAATAGCACACTCGGTTGAGTGTTTGTTTTGTGTGTGTGTTTTTAGTCGACTAAAATACATTTTTGTGGGGTATGTTGTTTTTAGTGTAGGTTATATTATTGTGACTAAAAGGTCGGTTATAGGTTGCAGGAGAGAGAAAACTAATATAAGATTAAAAAAAAAAAAAAAAAAAAAAAAAAAAAAAAAAAAAAAAAAAAAAAAAAAAAAAAAAAAAAAAAAAAAAAAATTGAGGTCCGTGAGGGTTAATAGGGTTTTACTTTGAAGCCAAAACCCCTTTCTTTCCCACTCCAAAATGACACAGAAATAAAATACAAAACTTGAATGAATCAAAGAACAAGGGTTTTACTTCAAGCCATTAACACAACCCGAACCTTCAATCGAACAACACACTCACTCTCACTCTCACAGGTGCATCCTCAAATATTTTCATTTTTATTATCACATAATCAATTACGACTTTACGAGTACTATTAATTAACACTGTAACGTATTTATTTATATTTTATAGATTGAATTGATGGATCAGTCAGCAGCATCTGATCGATACTCTTACAACCCAACGTTGCATTGGAACCCACAAGTGGAAGAGTATTTTATTAAAGCTTATGGAGCTGAAGCTTTTAATCGCATTTCTAAAGCCTTAACGTAACTTACTAGCTATTTCATCGTCCTTCTGTTTTATTTTACGCCTTTCGTTTCATTATTGTGAATGTGACTGTAGTATAGATCATTAGATGTAACTAGCTAATGTTTGTTCGAACAGTTGGCGTGCATTATATATACATACAATGTCCCGATGAGCCTTTATTCGCACTTTATGTCGCTAACCACCCGTGGCGGAAAATGAGAATACAATCTAGAAGATCTGGTCAATATATATGAATATGAATAAAACAAAGTTTATAGGTGAGCATTTCATCGAACAGTTGGCGTGCATTATAAAAGTTATCATTCTAATTTTGTGCCTAAATCTACGTGGAAGTAGTTTATTGGTTTGTGAAGAAGTAGGTCCCTGATAGGATGTTGCCACATAGGGTTAGGCGTACAATTTTTGGCATACCAATTTGGTATGCCAATCAATGCTCTTTGATTATTACATGTATGGTATCTAGGTTTCGTTAGTGTATTGCTGGAGGTTAGATAAACAAATAAACAAAGCTGAAACTTGCAGAGAAGTGAGCATTTTGTCGAACAGTTGGTGTGCATTATTAATATATCCGCCTATTCTTTGTAAAAGCGATTTGACTGTTAGGTTTATCTAGGTACTGCTAGGAATTGCGAACGTAGTATTGGAGATTATAAACAAATAAAAAAAACTGAAAACGCTAGGAATTGCGTGTCTTTAGTGTTCTCCAGTTTGATTTGGGGAAGAAAGCAAAAGAAAAGAAACGAAACAGAAAAAGCTTTCTGTTCTTGAGATCTTTTAGAGAAGAAAGGAAAAGAAAGTGGGAGGAAGATTTGGCTATTTTGGAACCACAATCTTCCGCCCAGATATGGGAAGAAGAGGGAGGAAAGAAACTGAGATTAGTTCTCTTCTGCTCTTTTCTTTTCTCTTCTTTTAATACAAATCTCAAGAACTAAGCGTAACATCTTTTAAAGCGGATGGTATGGATAATAACACAAGTAGTTGACACCCCTGTTAGAAAATGGAAAATATATGTAGTCAGGTCATGTTTAGAGGATGTTAATATGCCTGCCTTACCTTGCTAGTGCACTTTTCGTTGTGTGTCGACAAATTGATAAAGAACACATTTCTCCTTTTAATCTCTTTTGGAAACAGAAGTGTTATCAGTTGCAGATACCACACATTGTATTGTGATGCAACCAAAAATTATATCTGAAATTTGTAACTTTTATAAATTTTGGTCAGGGGTTAATGACATGTTAATAAAGTGATGGTTTGCAAGTTATTTTGGTCATTGTTCATACATGCTTGTGCGTTTAGGCGTTTATGCTTTATGTTTGTTGATTTTCCATGCCATCACATTTTTTAGCTTACTCTGAAATGGGCAGTATTATGTCATATTGTTTGATTCTCTTTTTTAAGTTAAGCTTTTACATGTGATGACTAACTAGATCATTAGATTGAATTTATTTCGCTCATATCTTTTACATGCTGAAAATCACTTTGGCATTTTTAACTAACTGCAACGTATGTTTTCAACTTTATATATTATATAGATTAGGTGTCCCCAGTAATCGTTTGCCTAAGGCCCTTGGCGCATCCAGTTTGTTTTAGAGAGGCCCTTTACCTCTATGATTATAATTGCCTTTAGTTTTTAGGCTCTGAATCATCAAAAACTGTAGTCTCAGCCCCTAGAATTGGAATTTGGAAGTGTCTTTTACATTGCCTCTTGCAGTGTAAACTTTAACTTTATTTACACAATAACACTTATGTGATCTTATAATTTGTTAGGCGACCCTCTTGTTACTCGTGTATACGTGTAAATACACTGAAAACAACAACTGAAGCCGTCATTGAGAAGATTCTGGAAATTCAACGTGAGAAGAGGCTGAAGGATACTCTAAAGAACCTGGAAACAAATTATGATGTTGATATTTCTGAAAGTGTTAAGAGTCCCACCTCAGAAACAAACCCTGTTTTAAAGTGTCAGATACCTGGTCTAGACTACGTTGTATTTGTGAAGGGTTCCGGGCCCCACGATATCCAGTACGACTATCAGCAAGATAAACCTCCAAAGGAGGTAATAGTCAGCCGTAAGTGTGCAGAGGCAGTTCTTCGGGGTGCTCAAGTAAGCATTAATAGTACACATTATATTTATTTGGGTTGGTGATTTTTACACAATCAATTTCTTCGATAGACCACTGAGTTAATGATTTTAACTATTTCACCATGAAGTAAACACGGACAATGTTCTTTAGTATTGTCTTAATGGTCAAAAACCATTAATCTAGTGGCGTATGTATGAAAGTGGCGGTTTACAAATCGCTTCCCGTTTATTTCTTCGTATTCTGTATTCCCCTTACCCAATAAACAGAATAGTGTTCTCCTTATCCAATAAACAGAATAGCATTTGTTTGCTTTTTTGTTATGCTGACTGCAACTTTAGATAGTGCTACTATGACTTTTAATTGACGAACTGGGACAATAATATCATGTTTGTTTTTTTATGTTTGTGTAGGTGTATATTCCAGGTATATTAGCATGCAGCGCTCATGTTGAGAAAGGGGAGAAAATTGCAGTTTCAGTTGGTATCGAACAGCCTGGTCGTGACGGCGGATGGGCTATCGGAATCACACGTGGGATTGTCCTACAAGGACAAAAAACAGGCAAGCAACGTGTTGTCATTATGTTGATAATCATGTACATGTTATCTTGTATAAATAGATTTGTTTTTATTTATGTTTTATTATTATTGATATATGCTCGTTCAGTCATAATGCTTATCATCTGTTCTATATCTCTTGTAGATCCCCAATATCTTGAACGAGACGGTATGTATATTGGCCAAGGAATCGCAACTATGTCAAGGGCAGGAATTTTTCGTGACTTGTCAGGTCTTGGTGTGGATATGACTGACCGAGTGTTTAGATTAGACTCCTTTAATGGTATACATTTTTTTCCTCTTCACTAAACAGTGGAATTCTTTTCATGGCATAAATTCCTTTTTTTTTAATCTTTTTTTGTAAAATTTGCAGATGTGATGAAGGGTGACATATTTCTTCAAAACCTGCCAAGCATCATTGCTGCACATGTATTAGGTATGAGAATTGTTTTTCTGGATAAAGTTTAGATGGATCTCATATTTGTGATAGAAGGCCTATAAAAATGTGGTTATTTTACCTTTTCTCATGAGGTTTAAACTTTAAAGTACTGGTTTATATTGCAGATCCACAACAGGGCGAAAGAATATTGGACATGTGTGCTGCCCCTGGTGGAAAAACCACCGCAATTGCTTCTCTAATGAAGGATACAGGAGAGGTGATTGCAGTTGATAGGTCTCATAATAAGGTAAAATTTGTGTCCATACTTTATATACGTCAAGTTTGTAAAATTATATATTTAGATAATATGTTGATAATCAATCTGTTGGTATTGATGTTTATCACTTTTGCAGGTGATTGAGATTCATAATCTGGCTGCAGAACTGGGGTTAAATAACATAAAACCATATAAGCTAGATGCCCTTAAATCTGTTAACAGCAATATAATAAATGGCAATCTGACACAAACCGAGGATATAGGAGGTCTAACCAGTCAAGTGGCCAAGGCAGCAAGTTTTATTAATGGAAATTTATCATCTCCTACAGCAGAAGAAAAGATTTGTAAGTACCTTCTTTTTCAGTAAAATATTTTTAATCATTTGTGGCTCATGTGCCCCCACACCCCGCTCTGGCGGGATTGGGTATTGTTGTTGTATCTGTGGCTCATGTGCGTGTTCTTTCCCCTGTAGGTGCATTATCCAGTTCAGACAAAGTTAGTATTCCAAATGATGAGCAAAGGAGAAAAGGTCAATATACAAGTAAGCGTGAGGAAAGGAAAGAAACTAGAAGATTGAAAAATGGGCCTGGGAGACATCATTCAACAGGTGGCAGGGTGGATAAATGTGAAGGGTTTCCTCCAAATAGTTTTGACCGAGTACTTCTTGATGCTCCTTGTTCTGCTCTTGGATTGAGACCACGTTTGTTTGCTGGAGAGGTACTGCTCGTTTGACAAATTTCTATTGTTGATTAAATATTTTCATAAAATGTAGCAAACTGGTTCGTCAGATTTGGTAGCTGGTCAAAAAGGGCACAGCAGACCCAAAACATATTCTGTCCAATTTTATATAAATCGATGTCTAATGAGTACAAAATTTATTTAACATGATATAGCCATATAGGAGGTGTTATGCATTATAAAAATACACTGTGGGTTGACTTTCAACCCGTTTTCTCTCAAACTTTTGTAAGAAAATAGTATCATTATACCCGCTTGAGACTAAACATAACCTGAATCGACCCATTTATACGTAATCTGAATCAAGGTCTTTATCTGACATTGAACTTCTCTTTACGCCATATTTAAGGAAACGGTAGAATCATTGAGAAAACACGGGAAGTATCAGAAACGAATGTTGGATCAGGCTGTTCAGCTAGTTCGCCCAGGTGGCGTTCTTGTATACTCTACGTAAGAAAAAATTCTTATTCTCTTTTTGTGCTGTATTTCTAAAAATGTGTGTCCCTTTTTGACATCTGTATTTTTAAATTCCAGATGCACAATAAATCCTGGAGAGAACGAGGGATTGGTCCGTTATGCTTTGGACACGTACAAGTTTCTTTCGTTGGCACAACAGGTTAGCAGCCTCATCGATCTATCTTTATTGCATAACGTATATCAATAGCATATCATATTTTAAGCTGATCTTTTTGATATTGTGTATATTGAAGCATCCAAGAATTGGGGGTCCTGGCCTGCTTGGTCATTATGAATCATCTGATGGTTATTCTGAGTAAGTTCATTTATCCTGAACCCATAAATTTAATGGCATATTTACAGAATGTAATTATTGATTGTGATGTCATTTGATTCATGAATTTTGCAGGGAATGGTTAAGACCTGGTGAGGAAGATCTTGTGCAGAGGTTTGATCCTTCCGGGCCGCACGATACAATTGGATTTTTCATAGCCAAGTTCAATGTTGGACCTAAAGACGCCTAACTTTATTTTGAAAGGGCTTCAGCCTTTTATTCTTGTTGTAGAATTTTAGGTTCACCTTGAGGCTAACTATTTCACAGTGAGCAATTACTTAGAGAACAATGTCATTTTGTATCATAAGTCTAAAAACTTCAATTTTGGTTTTCTATGATGTTATGCTTTCATTATTTTTGTTAAAAGTTGTACTCCTCCTTTCTGATTTTTTAGTCCATTTTCAAATTGCACGCATTATAAGTTCAAATTTTGGTTTATTAACAAGTTTCTCAAGATTATTTATTTATTTATTTATTATTATAATTATTTTTTTAAATCATGCTTTTATTTTGGCATTTTGCTACACCCACGTAAAATCCCCACAAAAAACTCACTCGCTGACATGTCAGCGGGTGATTGGTTTTTTGTGGATTAGAAATTATTGAACTGGTATGTTGCTTTCAGTTTGGGTGGTATAGTGAATGGACTTTTGTACCAAACTTTATGAACACACAAGTATTATAGTGTCGATAATTTTGCAAAAATGGACATGCAAGCTGTTTGGTTGGTGTGTATTTTTAAAAATTAAAACGCCATCTTCCGTTTATGTGATATCCAACTCACGTTTGGGATCAACCACAAGATAAGCAAAACATGTTAGTCAAACGTCCTATCACATCTCTTTCTTAGTTTACCGTTTACCATTCTACCCTCTCATTTCCCAAGATATTTTCTTCCTTCACAAAAAATAATCTACACTCCTTTTGGTTCACCTAACAAGTTAGAAAATTTTACTTTGTAGTTTCATAAACTATTTTATTTTACTTGTATTACCAAAACAATTTTCATGATATAAAAATTGCAGTTTTAGTCACTTTTAGATTTATTTAAGTTTTTATATTTCTTCATATCTTATCTTAATAAGATATACAATTTGTGTGACTATCATCTATTTGTTTTAAATTAAATGTCTAGATTGTTATTTTGAGTTGTTTTAAAATAAATATTTATTTTAATTACAGTCAATTAAATTGTTATAGATTGAAAAATATGAAATCTTATTGGTGCATAATGTTAAGGTTCCATTTTTCAAAAATTGCATGTATTCCCTTAGCGAACAAATATGGGACTGTGCGAGCCTAAACAGAAACAAAAATTATCTTAATTCAGCACTTATTTGATAATATTAAAAAGGTTTAAAAACAATTTACATGTAGTCTCGGTGTGGATAATCCAATACTTTCTCCGCTAGTCTTCACGTATCTCGCTAATCCACCACCAAGTGAGATTACATAACCGTTGCCAATGACATTCGGTTTCGATACCTACATTGCTTCAGTAATATCCTTGTCTTCTCTGCTTAAGATTTGGTGTTCTGTTTTGACCTTGAGGGAATTCAGATAGGGATGGCAACGGGGCGGGGCGGCTATCCCCATCCCCAAACCCAATTACCAAAGTTCTCCCCAAACCCGCCCAGATCCCCATCGGTGATCTAATCGGGGCGCCCAGTTGGGGCGTGATGGTCCTCCAAACCCGCCCCGTATTAATCGGGGATCTTATCGGGGTGTCATCTTTGAGTACAATTCCTGACCAAAACCGCACCATTTCACATTTATCGTTATTTTTACACCATTAGCAATAACGAACCTATTAATAATCAATTACAAAAAAGCATTATTAAATTTTCAACGATAGCATTATATATAAATAATGATAAATTATACCGCCAAAAATTAAAAGTTAAAAATATGATACTAAACGAGTTTCTATAATCACAATTTTGCATTCTTAGTTCTTACAAATATTAAAATATAACAATATTAGAGTAATATTTTTTTTATTCCGTAAATACTAACAAAATAATGTATAAGTATAGATATATTTGTATATGTGTATATATTAATCGGACGGGGCGGGACGGGGCGAGGATACCCCGCTCCAAACCCGATTAAAATCCCCGTTTAATCCTCAAACCCGCCTTGTAACCCGATTAGCATGCCTCGCCCCGCCCCAATTATTTCGGGTTTCTGATTTTCCCATCAGGTTCGAGCTTTTTTGCCATCCCTAAATTCAGATTACATAGCAAGTTGGATGGAAAGTTTTCAATTACGTCGTAATTCATAATTTTATAATTGAAACCATCAATATTTATAAATTATTATTATTATTATTATTATTATTATTATTATTATTATTATTATTATTATTATTATTTATTTTTTTATTTTTTATTTTTTAGTTTCTCAAACAACTGAGCATACGATTTTTGCAAAGAAAATGCGAAAAGGGGGGCAGTTCCGGAAATTCCTAGAACTTTC
This sequence comes from Artemisia annua, assembly GCA_014162995.1. Lineage (NCBI taxonomy): Eukaryota > Viridiplantae > Streptophyta > Magnoliopsida > Asterales > Asteraceae > Artemisia > Artemisia annua. The sequence continues at coordinate 37,160 of LBNU01036050.1, read as the reverse complement.
TCACTACTTACCTTTCATCCATTTCCACACGCGTTGTATCCATCCATCCATCCATCCACACACATTTCATCAAAAATATTCAATAACCCCTATCATTTCATCACCTACCAAAACCACCGTATGCAATAACCCTAACCATTTTTTCCGGCAACCACAAAATATCCAATCTCAACTATCATCACCATGTTTCTCGTCGAAAAACCCATCTTATCTTCACCCTTCAAATCCACATCCAAAAAATCACATCTCATCAAATCCTACCAATTCGCCGCTATATCCTTCGATCAGAAAATATCCAATCATCTCAAAACCCTATCACCTCTGACGTCATCATCATCGTCACCTTCCATCACTTTAACCGATCTATCGAACCTGATATCCTTTCTAACATCTCTTCACACAGAATGTGAATCTCAGATCTCGGATGTGAAGGAAACTGATGATCAGATGTTAGGTTTCTATATGGAGTATAGTTTGAAGGTTCTAGATCTGTGTAACTTGATGACGTCATCTGTTCAGAAGATGACGGAGAAACGTATGTTGTTTAATTTTGCTGTTAAGCTGTTGATGATGAATTTTAACGGTCAGGTTGTTCAGGTTGAGAAGATGAGTAAGGCGAAGGATGTGATTAGTAGAGCGGTCAACGGTTTGACCGAATCTTCGCCGGAATATTCGTCGGAGAAAGAAAAAAGTGCGAAAAAGTTGATTGATGAGTTGACGGTTATGATCGGGAAGTTACCGGAGATTAAAACGATGAAAAACGGAAGAGATTTGGTGGCGCGTGCGTTTCACGCGCTCGGCGTANCATCCATAAACTGGCTTACAGAGATTGGTACATAGCTCTGGGGGATCACATGACCAGCTGCTCTAATAGGGGAACAGTCTAATATGGCATTGCCTTGTGGCATGAGCCTAAATGCCAATGATGACCTGCAAAACAGATATAATTTAAAAGGTTAACTTGCAATTTATACATGACAAGAAAATCAAGTTGAAATAATAATAATGTACTATGGTTCAACATCAATCTGATCTACCGTCCAGCATTGGTGGTGGCAGGAGTGTAATCAGCTGCAGCTCTATATAAAGCAGCTAGCCGAAGCCCAGCAGTAGCATGACCGAGTGCCTTCCCTGTCAATAGTAAAAGATCCCCAGGAGCTGAACCAAAATCTGCTAAGTACCAACGACCATTGGGATCACGAACCTATGGAGAGAATAAAACAACTAATGGAAATGATTCAAAGGATTGCATTTTCAGCAAAGAGGAATGTCTTCCAAATAACGAAACTTTACAAGCTCAAATATAAGTTTATTGCATACTAAACTGAAAAGTCAATTAGGTTTATATACCTGAAGACCAGGTGCGTCAGAACTAACCAAAGTTAACAATCCTTTTTCACTTTCATGATTTGCTGTTATGTTCCCTCCACCAATAGCGCCTTTTCCCTTTTGTGATGATGTTTGCATGTAGGATGCAACAAGTACTGATGATGACACCTCATTAGCAGGTAAGGGATTGTCATCGAGTAGATGGTTAAAAGCACTGAATTTAGTGCAAGTTTAAACATATATTAGTGAACTGTACGAACACTAGAAGATAGATCGATAGATGGAGAGAACTTTAAAGTGCAATCAAAATAAAATGCTAGAACACATGATCATGGTTCTTACTCGCTTCGTAAACGAAGGTGTTTAGCCATTGCACATAAAGCAGCTCGAGCAGCCTTTCCCATGCATCTGTAAACATCTGCCATGCATGGTGGTGATGAATCCAAATCCTCTAGAGCCCTGTCACATGACATTCTTATATCATCGAAATATGCCTCGCTAATATACATGAATGAGAAAATAGTAGTTTAAGACAAAAAAATAAACAAAGGCTAGCTGCAAAGCATTAATGACCGAACAAGCCCAAATAAGCTACAACCAAGCTTCCATACAAAACAAATGAAAGGGGGTATGAATGACTAGTTGTCATAACATGAGCATTCAATTTGAATCCCTGAGTTTTCTATTTCCAATAAGATAAAACATTTTTTAGGTAACAATTATCCCTGCAAAGTCTCATGTTGGATTTGGCAATCCAACCATTTAGATAAAGAACAAATTATCTGATCAGGGTCTCATGTCAATTTCAGAATCCTTATTCCATATAGCACCATGCCACCAGCAATATTAAAGCACCAACCCCATATAGCAGGAATTTCTAGTCTTGTCTGCACTCTTTTTCAAAGTCATTAACTTAACAGTTTGTGCTGTTCTTCTTGGATCTAGTTTTATACAGTATTAGTTACATAAAAGAACATTTATGCCATTTCTTTGTATTCTATTACGTAAGGTTGTTCAAAGTTTACATCATCTCGACCCATAGTCCACATTTGCACTCTCTATGTTCCTATATTATCTATGAAACAAATGCACTTCATAAATATTTATCTGCAACATCATGAATCACCTAAACGTCACTAATTTATCAGTTACAATAAAGTCATCAAGCATTTCGCCATTTCCAAATGATACCATAACTGCATAACAAACCAGTGTAAAAGGTATGCTTTATCTCGCAGAAAGCAAAACTATAATGAGCAAAATGGCAATGAATAACTCATAACTAGCTCTAAAATCTGAGTGTTGCATGCCACCATAAATAAGTTGGATCCTTAGCTCTCATCGACTATGTTTGGCAAAACTAGCAAGAAGCAAGTATTTAAAAGTGTTTGGTAACATAGCCGTAGCCGGTAGCTGTAATAATTAAGTGTAAAATAACGTCAAAGCTAAACGCTTGTTTTATTAGTGTTTCAAATAAGAGCGTTTAAATAAAACCCGAAACCTAGCAAGTATTTGAAAGCATTTGGTAACATAGCTGTAGCTGTAATAATTAGGTGTAAAATGACGTAAAAGCTAAACGTTTCTTTTATTAGTGTCTCAGATAGGAGCGTTTAAACAAATCCAAAAGCTAGACGCTCGTTGCCAAACAAGCATTATATTCTAACGCTAAAAGCTCCTAAACGCTCCAAAAAGCTCGTTACTAAACACAGTCATCATCTACTCATATAACATAAATCTAGTACGCAAACTAATTTATTTCTACACAATTACAAGATCAATATGCCTTTGACAAGTAACGTGCATTAGCAAACTAATATTTCCTAATTCAAACAACCTACTAACCGAAAAACGATACAAACAACAAAGGCACAAAAAACGCATATACCTTCCAGCTCTATACTTATAAACACCACCGCCATTACTACTCTGCGCCCTAAGTCGAAAAAACAACCTAGAAGCTTCCAAACCACATCTAATAACCGCAGCATCCTCATTCCCTAACTCAATCACAACCGCATTATTCCGCGTAATCGAACCAGACAACGCCTCCACCGCTCTCAAATAACAATCACTCGGACCTCCGTCGTAGGGTAACAAATCACATAGCCTCACTCTGGACAATGAAGGAATGGTCAGCGGTGGTTCTGCGGTTGGATGTGTGGTGGAGATCGGTGTTGCGAACGGTGGTGTTGTTTGGTGATTGTGGAGATTGTGTTGATGCACGGTGTGTGTTTGTGTGTGTTGTTGGTGGTGCATAGTGGTGGTGATTTTGACCATTAATTAATTTTGGTTGTTAGGGTTTGGGTGATGGAGGTTAACGGTGGTGGAAGGTGGGAAATGGTGTTAAAATTTTACAGTATGTGATTACTTCACCACCGGCATGGCTGATTAGGTAAAAAACCGGACCGGATGGAAAAAACCGGACCGTACCGAAACCTAGTCGGCCCAAGACACAGGATCGAGGACCGAACGAAATATATTGGCGGGTTTTTATAAAACCTGATCGGACCGAAAACCGAGTATGACGAAAAGGGTGGACTGAGAACTCGACTGAAGTATGTTCGATTCGATCCGGTTCAAGCTGGTTTGTCGATTTTATCTAGTACAATGTCTATTGTACTCATCTTTATCTGAGTGAAAATCAACTTTTTCAACTAAGGGGCCGTTTCTTTTGAGGGTTTGGATTGGGTTTTAAGTTGATGTGACAAAATTGATATGTTAGGTTTATTCTTTTCCTAAATGGAATAATAGATGGAATCAAAAATAGATAGTATACTAATTTGGTGGTTATGGGGTGGGTTTTGCTTATTTTGGTGGGGCCTTTTATTTTTTTCTCTCTTATAATGTATGACCCTCTTAATATTATTTCATATTGTATATTATTTTATTATTTAAATAAACTTTTTAATTAGAATTTATTATAAAATATATTTAAATATATATAATTTCTCTCCTCTATACCCATCTCAAATCCAAATTCTATACCAAATCCAAATTCTAATCCAAACCCACTTACAAACCAAACGGACCCTAAGACTTTATCACTATAGACATGTAGCAATGACAATAAAATATCTTTCAATTAATTAATGTTTGGGTTTGTTTTTGTTTTACAAACTCGATTATCGCCACCACTAACTTATTGTCAAAAACATACAACCTCATGTTGTGGGGTGGTGGTGTAATAGCAAAAGAAGATCGGAAGGGAGGGGGATCCTTTTTAAGCACCTTGAGTATACTGGTGTGAAAGATCCCCAACCTAGCTTGTCTTTGTCATACCTTACGCTGAAGCAACGTATGTGTGAAAGATGCCTAATCAGTCGGCATATATTTCTACGTGTTTTATTGGTTTTGATAAAGAGTTAAAAGAGACTCCAACATTTTTTATTTTTATTTTTGTTTCCTATGCTTAGACTTGTTTGTCTCAAATTTTAGACTCGTTTGTTTCAAATTTATCCTGAATCGGTTATGAGAAGCTTATGAGCAACTTGGCTCATCTTGCACCTGTTGGCGTATGTGTCCTCCGGACCCCGTCCGGAAGGAACGAAGCCCCGGAACGAGACCCCGGAATAAAACCTCTGAATTATGATACGCGAAAGACTAACATCCGGACGGAACAGACTGATGTCCGGACAGATCAAACCAATACACCCCAGATCATCATCCGAACAATCGTATCATTTCGGATAACCTAACCTCCCGAGATTAGCGATAATTAAGCAAAGCAAAGTACAAACAAGTACAACAAAGTACACAATAGTGGAGCTTAAGTTAGCGAACACTAAGGGGCTAAGTACAAACAGGCTGGCACCCTATGTTGGCTGCCTATAAATAGAGGAGAAATCCTCACTTAAGGTTAACTAATTTTCTCTCTCTCTCTTACTTATTTATTCTCATACTTTCTCTGTCTAGAGCTCCATACTTACTCTCACGCCGGAGGTTGGTCATGGGATACATTCCCGGGGCGAGTCTAACGGACGTTTCTGTCTTGTAGGTAATCGGAAGGACAGAAGCATACGGTAGGACATCCAGAATCCGAAGGACAGCACAGTCCGAAGGATTCACTTTGCTTGTTCGGAGTAGTCGCAAGATTTTACCTCAACAATAACGTTACATGATATTCTATGCATGAAACTTTACACTAACTTAAAAACCCTAACATCATAACATATACGTGATTAATAGTTCGTAAACGAAAAAGAAAGCATAAAATTAACAGCACTGTTTGTGCAGGACCTTCGTTGTATGCCGTCTTTAGAATATATCTATTTTTTTCTTTTTTTTCGTCTTCTTCTTTTTAACTGCAAATTTTTCGTAGTTACGATGAGAGACAAAATGAGTGATGAACCAAATTTGAAGTATAGAAGCTTCGTCTAGAATTTCATAAAGCATGCCCACTTAGATTATCAACACCTGTATATGTATGTGAGCATTTAGCTTTGGACCACATAAAAACTGAACGGAACAGCATTAGAAGACCTAAGGTTCCCGTTGTTGAACCGTTTTTTATTATTATTATTATTATTAACTTAAAAGAGCCCACAAACGACGTCGTTTAAGAGGCCTTTGTATTTTGAGGCGAAACAACAAACGTTAGGCTAATTTCTAATGCAAAACGGGTACTGTTCATAAAACGACGTTGCTTCCGCAAATGGTAATACATGGTCGTTTTACACGCCATTTAAAACTTAGTACTCCTTCCGTCCCATAATATAAGTGCACTTTGATAATTTTGGTTATCCCAAAATTAATGTCTATTTTTTATTTCAACCAATCAAAATGTTTGTAAGTGGGTGAGAATGAATTTTTATTGGTTAGTATTATAAGGATTCCACTTTTTTCTTATACTTTGTAAAATGAGAAAGTGAATTTATAATTTGAGGCGGAAGGAGTATAATAATTATATTTATACGTTCATGGTTGCAGAAGGACACGCATTAGCATGAAGGGATATAGCGGTTAAGGTCAACCTTTAAAGACAACCTAGGATGTCGTCGTGTCCAACATGATATTTCATCTTTACATTTTTTTTAATGATTAAATGTAGTTAAACAAAAGCTTCAAGAATAATGTGAATAAAAATTAATAGGGCTGCTAGATACAATGTATTAGGAAACCCAACTTTCTAAACAAATCCAGCAGCTTGTCTTTTTAAAGGAACTAATATAAATAATAGGTAAGAAGTTGTCTTTTTGTGAAATCACACATGAACCCTATACATTTAAAATCATTAACTAATTAATCCTTCTACAATACAATGATGAGACAATATATAATGCCTTTTTAAAAAAATAAATAAATAAAAGAACGTTTAATACCCATGAAGTATATGTGTATCAAGAGTCGATCTAATATAAGTAACTTAACATTCAACTTTGTTCATTGCTTATTTATCTATCAGTCAAAAACATATTTGGTTTAGTTATATCAGATTTCAGTGTAAACAAGTCATATTAAGAATATAATATCACCTTCTTTTAAGAAAAACCAACAATATACATTATCAAGCTCAAAACTAATACTATGCATGATGTAGCTCGATGCTATGAGCTCCGGGTTGAATTCGATCAAGCCTTTACCTTCATGCTCGAGTACGAAAATTAATCGACAAATAAAGTATGACTTGACTCACTTCTTAAATCTGATACTTTAGATAATAATCATAATTAAAGTAATGGGATTATTTTCTAAAGGAATATGTTTGGTGGACCTAATAAAGGGGCCTAATGATGGACCTAAGGCTTTAAATACTTGTACAGTGCATGCACTGTACAAGTATTTAAAGTCTTAGGTCCACCATTAGGCCCCTTTATTAGGCCTATATATCAAGGCTCTTTTCTAAATGAATTCTTCACTCGTGCAATGGGGTAAAAAAAACTTAGCTACACAACATCAGCTTCACAACAAAGTAAATGTTGTTGGCTGGATGCTCTTTGGCTCCTTGCTATAAAGAGTGAAGTGACCTTCGGTGCGAAGAAAGTCAGTAAGAATAGGACCGGAATGTGCATCGAACTTTTAGACAATTATATATACCTAAGTAGAAATTACATGCGTCTGAAAAGTAAAAATGTAAATATTAGTTTGCCTAAAAGTTTTATTTCAATCCGGAAACAACAAAGAATTACATTTTCAAGCTTTGAAACTAAAATTAAAATAGGAATAGGACAAACCATGCACGATCGAATAAACATCGAGCCTTCCTTTTCCTTTTTTTTTATTTATGAACGGCGTGTCGGGCATAAAAAAAGTTTCATATTTGTTTTGTTTTTTGTCCTAAAATATTATTTAATAGTTGCGATTTATTTATTGAGTTGGTTTATACCTCATCGAAGTTGTTGCGTTGTTGCAAAACTAGAATGTGAACGGTTTCTTTTTTTCTTAGATAGTAGTATTTTAATACTAAGATTCTTTGGGCATCAACATACATACCTTTACTTGGTTCCACTTCTATGATTTTTTTTAATGCTTTCTCGTGGGCTGCGAGCTTCGCTGACTCGGCCTCATCTTTTACGTTCGCAAAAACTTTATAAACGGGATGTATTAATGGTTTAATATAAGTAATCAATACTGTACTTGTTTCTATGATCAATTCTACTTCTTTAAGTAACTACACGTATGTCACTTCGTTTACATTGCCCTTAAGTTTTTCTTCATTAGTAGTGGGAGGAAATGCTTGCTTATGAACCTTATACTAGTTACTAGTTACTAACAGAGAACTAAACAGTTAAACATGTTGATGCCAAACATGCAAATAATCATTATAACAACGTTAGGAAATGCTTCTTAAATGTAGCTTTGATTTAGATTTGTCATAAGTTTTATTCATGTATTTGGAATATTGGAACTGATGCAATTTAATATAAAGTTTATTCTTTCTTTTATGTTATTATGTTTTATATTTGCACGTTTTACCCATGAACAATTTTGTTCTAAACTCCATAGTCGATCATATTGTTTGGGCACGATATGAATTAAGACTAATATGAATAGTAACTGATGTTTGTTTGTTTTTAAACAAATGATTTACTTGATATGAGTTCATTTGTATTCATGGAGATAAATATTGGACGACCCATAGGAGACGTCACGACATGGATGTTTGTTAATAAGTGAGTCACATTTATGGTTTGTATTTTGAGTATCCTCAAACTTTTGCTATATAGGGCTTTATGTGTTGTTCGAGGAGTAGGCTTTGATTCATGTCCAACGCATTGGTAACACAAGGTTATCCTAATATGTTGGGTATATAAGTCGTGCATTATAGGGTGGATATATGCAAATGATTTATTCCTCTTTTGAAGAGAATAATATTAGTATTGGCCACTCGATAAATTGTTTAACATTAACATGGCCGTTGTGG